>PVJI01019391.1:0-31166 GCA_004026765.1 Micronycteris hirsuta | reverse complement strand
AACTGTGCTCATGAAAGTTTGGTTATTTGGTGTAGTTTGATTAAAAATTTATGGATACAATGCAAAAATCTTCATTTTTAAACGTTGGGAAAGGTATGACCATTCTTCATCTAAATTTAACATGAATTAACTCTATGTTCTATAAAATTATATGAGGATACACTGGGTTGGCCAAAAAGTCCATATGGTTTTTTTTAATAAGACACATTTTTCATTTTCCCCAATAACTTTATTGATTTGGATATTTTGAGTACATTGGCTATTTCTCACGTGGCAGAATGTTGATTGTTCTCAATGTCTCGATTTGATCGCAATCAACTTCAAGTGGTCTACCTGACATGGAGCATTTATCCAGCAAGCCATCTCCAGCCCGAAACTTCACAAACCACTTTTGTTATGTTAGGTCAGTCACAGCACATTCTCTACACACTGTACAAATCTTTTTGCGTTTGAGTTTTTACCTTTCTTGAAATAATAAAGCATAATATGCTGAAAATATTGAGTATTTTCTTCCATCTTCAGTATTAAAATGACTACACAAAAATTCACCAATTTGGGTTTTTCTAAATGCACGCTGATATGACAGCTGTCAAAATATAACCTAACAAAATTATTTTGAATGAAGTTAAAGACAACTAAGCACTACTAGAGCTATCTTATGGGAAAAAAAAAACTGTTGGACCAACCCAATATACATAAAGGTACAAAACCTGTCCCATTCCAGAAAAATTAAAGAATTCTAAACTTATGAAACTGAAAAATTCTAAGGAATATCTACTCGCATTATTTTAAGAGTGTTCCCAAACTTCACACGCATCAAGATCATCTAGGAGGCTCATCAGACAGATTGTTGGGCCCCACACCTCAGTTTCTGATTCAGCAGGTCAAAGAGGGGCCCAAGAATTCACACGTCTATTCGCATGACACTGGTGTGGCGTGACCTGGTACCACAATTTGGAAGTCCCTGTTCCAATACACAGTACACAGATATTTCATTAAAAGATATGTTTCCCTAATAAATATATGGAAGACTTTTTAAAATGGCATATTATTCCAAGGAATCAGAAATTCATTTCATACAAAATTAACTGTTAATATATAGGATAAACCTAAGCCCAACTCAAGAGTAATTATAGAGCCCAATCCAACTCTAGACTCAAACTGTATTTTAAAGAAAATAATTATGTGGCATTCTATGACAGATACAAATAATATGAAATATCCGGAATTGGCAAATCTAGACAGACAGTAAAATAGTGGCTTCTACGGTTGGGGAAAGAATGGAGAATGACCACTAATAGGAATGGAAGTAAACTAAAATTCCCTAAATTAAACACTTTAAACAAGTAAAATTTTTGACACAAATAACATCTCAATAAAGCTGTAAAAAGAAATTACAAGTTCATATAATAGCTAAGCAACATTAAACCAAATTTTGCCATTGTAGACCCTTAGGAATATATAATTTTAATTAGAATACATAATTCTAATTAGAACACATAATTCTAATTAGAACACCCTGTATCTCCTGGTCCAAAGTAAAGCATACTTTACCAAAATGGCAAATTCTAAACTTCAGTTCTAAAATCAATGAGACTACATATAGTACTTGTAAGGCTATTAAATGGAAGGTATACAGGATTATTATTTTCTTAAATGAATGAGATAGCCCCTAGAGTAATCCTATGCACCTAGAAGTAACCGTTCAATATTCAGTTGTAATTTCTGAAAAATTCATTGTTTCATCTAATCAGGTTTTCTGCCACTTATCCACCAGGGGCAGCAGAGCAGTCACCATGCTCCCAGGACCATGTAAATACACAGAGGGAACAATCCAGATTTCTTCCACTCCTCACCCTTCTCACGATATACTGTTTGTATAGCTAATATAACAAAGCCTAAAGTAAGGTGCCAGGTTGTCCTCATAAAAAGTACTGATATTAAATACGAAGTTAAATGCATTAAAATTTTCCTTATATCCATTCTTCTAGTTGCTGAGAGGATCCATTTATAGCTTGCTTTTATGATTAAGGAAATATCTCTTCCAGTAAAAGTTATATATCCTACAGTATCTAATTTTTCTACCATAAAAATAAATCTTAAAGGGGAGACTTGAAGACTTTCTCCAAACTTCAAAGATGATTTTAAATTTTCTATTCCTTTACTATTCTCCGTTTGAATTAATCTCTACTTGTTTTTCACTTTATGTCCAATGACTCTGATAAACAAACAAACAAACAAACAAACACCTCTTCAAAGCTAAAAGGACTTACGTCTCATGAGTTCCAAAAAAGAAAATGGGTAGTTTGTTTGTGGGTGGTTTTACAGCTCCATCAGGAACTTCATCTACCTAAAAGAAAGATCAGAAAAATTAAAATATTTAAAACCATACACATCTCAATACAAGAGACTAAACTAGTAACAAAATAGCCAAAAGAGATCTGACATAAAGTGAACCAGTTCTACAGGTCCATAATCCCTTATCCCCAAGTTTTGAAACCCAAGAAGTTCTAAAGAACCAAGATACTTCTAAAAGTTCACATGGCGGCAAAACCTTGTCTGACAGTGAAGCTATTCCATCACTTTTTATGTTTCTACTGATGCTTCTCTGCAGAAATAGTGTTATTTTATTATGTGCCATCCCAAACCTTATCAGAAGCAAAATATATGGTATATATGTACCATCATCACTTTTCTAAAATCCCCAAATTCTGAGTTTTTAAACATATCTAACCCTGAGCACTTTAGACAATGGAGTCTAAACCTGTTCAAAAACCCTAAATGATATTTCTGCAGGGAAGCTATACAAATATTGGAGTAATGTAAAAACAGGCAACAACAAAAGTTGAAAGCAGTTTTTCTCAAAGTCTGAAACATACTCTGTAAAGACCTTATACCTATATGGCTGAATCATGTAAGTCACCTGTTCCTTTTTTTTAAGTGTATTTTATTGGTTAAGCTATTACAATTGTCCCATTTTTTTCTCCCCTGAATTCCCCTCTGCCCTGAACCCTCCCTCCCACCAGCATTCCCAACCCCTTAGTTCATGTCTATGGGACCTACACATAAGTTCCTTGGCTTCTCCATTTCCTATACTATTCTTAACCTCCCCCTGTTAATTTTGTACCTACCATTTATGCTTCTTATTCCCTGTATCTTTTCCCCCCATTCTCCCCCAGCCCCTCCCCACTGATAACCCTCCATGTGATCTCCATTTCTGTGATTCTGTTCCTGTTCTAGTTGTTTGCTTAGTTTTTTTTTAAGTTTAGCTGTTGATAGTTCTGTTTGTTGTCATTTTACTGTTAATATTTTGACCTTCTTTTTCTTAAATGAGTCCTTTTAACATTTCATATAATAAGGGCTTAGTGATGAACTCCTTAACTTGACCTTATCTGGGAAGCACTTTACCTGCCCTTCAACCCTAAATGATAGGTTTGCTGGACAGAGTAATTTTGGATGTAGGTCCTTGCCTTTCATGACTTTGAATACTTCTTTCCAATTCCTTATTGCCTATAAGGTTTCTGTTGAAACATCATCTGATAGTCTTATGGGAACTCCTTTGAAGGTAATGTTCTCCCTTTCTCTGGCTGATTTTAAGATTCTCTGTTTATCTTTAATCTTGGGTAACGTAACTATTACGTGCCTTGGTGTGTGCTTCTTTGGGTCCAAGTTCTTTGGGACTCTATGGACTACCTGAAGTCTACTTCCTTTGCAGATTGGGGAAGTTCTCCATTATTTTTTCAAGTAAGTTTTCAATTTTTTGCTCTTCGTCTTCTCCTTGTGACACCCCTATGATTTGGAATGTTGGAATGTTTAAAGTTGTCCCAGAGGTTCCTAAGCCTCTCCTTATTTTTTTGCAATCTTCTTTCTTCATTTTGTTCTGGTTGAACATTTATTTCTTCCTTGTATTCCAAATCGTTGATCTGAGTCCTGGTCTCCTTCCCTTCACTGTCGGTTCCCTGTGTATTTTTATTTCACTTTGCATATTCTTCATTTTTTCCTCCACTCTGTGACCACACTCAACCATTTCTGTGAGCATCCGGATTATCCATGTTTTGAACTCTGCATCTGATAGGTTAACCATCTCTTCATCACTTAGTTCTATTTTTTCTGGAGCTTTGATCTGTTCTTTCATTTGGGTGCTACTTTGTCTTGGCGTTCCTGTTATGTAGTAAGGGGTGGAGCCTTAAGTATTCATCAGGGTTGGGCAAGCTGCAATGTGACATGGTCTATGGGGGAGGGATCAGAAAGGGAACAATGCCGCATGCTCAGTTTTCAGTCACTGCCCCTGCTACCCACAAGCAAACTGGGCCCTTCTGGTGCTGATTCCTGGGTGGGTGGTTTTGTATATGTTCTAGGACCCTGTGGGTCTCTCCAATGAACTATCCTGTGAGGGTGGGAGTCTCTCCCCCCACTGCAACCCCCACAGGTTCATAGTCAAGTTTTTAAGGCTTTGTTTTCCAGTGCTGGTACCCTGGGTTGTACAGTCTTTCTGGCTCCCCAGTTGTTCCTCCTGGCTTATTCGCATGCAAACGTGGGACCATCCAGTCCACCAGCTGCTGCCACCTCGCCTGCCCAGTCCTCTAGTCGCTGCCTTGCCACGTGTCCTCTCTGCCTCAGATGCCCATCTCCACCCCTCTCCTACCAGTCTGGATCAATGTTTCTTCTTTTAACTCCTTGGTTGTCAGACTTCCATACAGTTCGATTTTCTGGCAGTTCTGGTTGTTTTTAAATTTGTTGTCCTTTTAGTTGTGCAAGAAGGCAAAGTATATCTTATTTACCTGTGCCTCCATCTTGGCCAGAAGTTCCCTTTATTTCTCTTTTAATCCTAATTAAGTAAGGAAGAAAGCATCAGGTGCTGCTGTATCTAACATATCTTTAATACTTGTTAATTTGCTTATTAATAAAAGGAAAGCACCTGGCTGGTGTAGCTCAGTGGATTGAGCGCGGGCTGCGAACCAAAGGGTTGCCGGTTTGATTCCCAGTCGGGGCGCATGCCTGCGTCGCGGGCCAGGTCCCCGGTGGGGACCAAGTGAGAGGCAACCACACGTTGATGTTTCTCTCTCTCTCTCTTCCTCCCTCCTTTCCCTTCTGTCTAAAAATAAGTAAATAAAATCTTAAAAAAAAAATAGAAATGCTATTAAATTAACTCTGAGATTTAACTCTTATTTTTAGACAGAAGGGAAAGGAGGGAGGAAGAGAGAGAGAGAGAAACATCAACGTGTGGTTGCCTCTCACTTGGTCCCCACCGGGGACCTGGCCCGCGATGCAGGCATGCGCCCCGACTGGGAATCAAACCGGCAACCCTTTGGTTCGCAGCCCGCGCTCAATCCACTGAGCTACACCAGCCAGGGCGCATTTCTATTTTATTTTATTATTTATTTAAACTTCATAGTAACATTTTTTTCCTAATTTCAAAGACACTTCAATTAAAAAAAAATCAGTTGACTTCGTTAAGAAGGGAGCAGACCATCAGAGGACCTACTATGCTTTACATGCATCACCATGTTGAAGAAAAGACCATGGAACTTCCGGTCAAGATGATGGTATAGGTAAACTCGGCTTTCCACCTCAGACAACCATACTAAAATCACAAATATAGAACCACCATCATTCAGAACTGTCAAAAATCAAGCTGAATGGAAGTCCTACAACTACGAAATTAAGGAAGAACCACATCGAGACTGGTAGGAGGGGCAGAGACGCAAAATGGGCTGGTTCCAGAGCCTCATGTAGTGGATAAAAATCAGAATGGATATCTCAAGAGCAAAGGGAATCCTGAGATATCCCCACACCAGGCTCCCCAGCCCAGGGTTCCAGTGCCAGGAAGAGAAGTCCCCATAACTTCTGGTTGTAAAAACCAGCAGGGATTGAAGCTGTGGAAGACAGAAACTTCTACAGTCCAAAGCAGTTCCTCTCAGGGGCCATGTACATACTTACTTGCACTCCCTCTAGGCTCCACCACAGGGTAGCAGACTAAAAGTCATCAAAGACATATGGGGAGGAACTTAATTGTCCAGTATCAGGGTGAGATTAGGGTGGGGTGGGGAATAGGGATGGGCAGCTTTCTCACAGACAGAAGTGCTGGTAGAGGCAACTGTTCCTTTCTGAGCCCTCACCCTACAGAGCCACAGAGCTGGCAAGCAGGTGCCAGAGCAGGGACCCCATTAACCTGGCTCACACTGTTTGCCCCACCCTGGTGATTCTCTGAGGCCCTGGTCCCACCCAACTTTTGGGCCCACGCTTCATATTTTCCTAAATTCTCTTGAATAAGCAGCATCTGGCTTTAGAGAGCCCCTTACCTCTCACTAAGTTGTCCCAGAGCTGGTACTAGCAGCAGCTGGCCTTGGTTCACAGACTGGCCTCACCTGGGCACGTCCAAGCCTAACACAAGTAACAGCCATTTACAGATTGTGTTGTAGCTTATGCTGTGTGACCCTGAACAGAACACAGGCGGTGGCTGACTTTGGATGTGCCAACAGCAGTTAAGGCTCAACTATAACAGGAGGGTATACACAGTCCACTCAGTGGGGGTACCTTGAGTATTCAGCATGGGCGACAGGGGAGGCTGGGTTACTGGACCTTCCAGGACACCTACTGCATTAGGCCACACTACCAAACCTGGGAGACACAGCAGCTCTACCTAACATACCGAAACAAACACTGGGAGGCTGCCAAAATGAGGAGACAAAAAAACATGGCCCAAATGAAAAATCAGAACAAAACTTGAGAAAAAAAAAATTAAGCAAAATAGAGATAAGCATTATATCAGACACAGAGTTCAAAACACTGGTTATATGAATGCTCAATGAACTTAGTGAGAAGCTCAACAGCGTAAAAAAAAAATTCAGTCTAAAATGAAGGTTATTCTAATCGAAATAAAGAACAATCTACAGAGAATTAACAGTAAAGTGGATGTATCTGAGAATAAAATAAACAATTTGGAATATAAGGAAGCAAAAAAACAATCGAAAGAACAAGAAGAAAAAAGAATCCAAAAAAAAAAAAAATTAAGACAGTATAACTTCAGCATATCAACATTCACATCCTGGGGGTGCCAGTAGGAAAAGAAGGCAAGTAATTGGAAATGTATTTGAAAACATAGTGAAAGAAAACTTCCATAATTTGGTCAAGGAAATAGACACGCAAATCCAGGAAACAGAGAGTCCCAAACAAGATGAATCCAAAGCAGGCCACACCAAGACTCATAATTAAAATGCTAAAGGTTAAATACATGCAAAGTATCTTAAAAGCAGCAAAAGAAAAGCAGTTGGTTACCTACAAGGGAACCACCATAACTGTCAGCTGATTTCTCAAAAGAAACTTTGCAGGCTAGAACTGGCAAGAAATATTCAAAGTGATGAAAAGCAAGGACCTACAACCAAGATTGCTCTACCCGGCAAAGCTTTCATTTAGAATAAAGGACAGATGAAGAGCTTCCCAGACAAGAAAAAGCTAAAGGAGTTCATTACCAGCAAATCAGTATTATATGAAATGTTAAAGGGTCTTCTTTAAGAAGATCAAAAATAGAACAATAAAATGGCAATAAATACATATCTATCAACATCTGAAATGAAAAAATAAAACAAAGAAGTAGAACAGAAACATTCATAAATACAAAGAATGTTTTGATAGTTGCCAGATGGGAAGGGGGCTGGGAGAATGGGAGGAAAAGGTGAAGAAATTAAGAACTACAAATTGGTAGTTACAGAATAGTCATGGGGATGTAAAGTACAGCGTAGGGAAGGAATACAGTAGTCAAAGAATGTATACGCATGTCCAATGGGCATTGACAATGGTGTGGGTTGCCTGAGGGAGCATGAGGTAAAGGAGGAAAAATTAGGGACAACTGACATAGCATAAACAATGAAATATATTTTTAAAAAAAGTAAAGTACAGACCAAAAAAGGATAATCTGACTGGCAGTCTGAAGCTTTCAGGCATCCATAGAATCATTATTACCCAACATCCTTAGGGACTTTAATTTCCTTACCTACCTGATCAGATAATTATTTCACCTGTCATTTCAAATTTCTGAAAAGTCCCAAAGAACTGTGAAAATCTTCAGAAGCCTTAAGTTAACGAATATTTTGTCAACCCAATTCATATATTTATTTCAGCTAGCAAACAGCTTTAAAAGTCTATGCAAAAATGCCTAGCACCTACAGAGTTTAATAAATGTTAGGCAATTGTTTTAGGTTGGCTTTAAAATCAATTAGTACTGTCATAGGATTATAAAAATGTGCGAGACATAAAAATTAATGAAGTTTGCCCTGGTCGGGTAGGACAGTTGGTTAGAGCATCATCCCACTACACCAAGGTTGTGGATTTGATCTCTGGTCAAAGCACATACAAGAAGCAACAAATGAATGCATAAATAAGTGAAACAACAAATCGGTGTTTCTCTCTATATCTCTCTCCCCCTTTCTCTCTCTCAAAATCAGTAAAAGTACAAATTAATTAATGAACTTTGAGATATGGAAACAGAAAATGTTGAAATCAAAATAGAAACAGATGGTTGTCACTGTCACTGCTAAGACTTTAAATGCATATTCTAAATTCTCTAGCAAAGACTTAGAATTTGTGATTGGAAAGAAGACAGAAAGAGAAATGTAATTCTTGGCCATAGATAATACATCAAACCAGATTCAATGGCTTCTAAGAAAAAAGGAGAAAGGGAAAGAGAAATATCCATTTCAGTACAAATAAACTTGTTAAATATAGAACTTATAAAGGAGGAAAAAGCTCTAGCCCTCTTAAGGCTACTTTATCTTGTTTTTATCAGCATTGACTCTCACCTAACACTAAAGCATGTAGGGAGGATGAGGTCGTTGATATTTTTTAAAACATTTTCATTTGGCTTTTAATTGTATCGTGGCATAGAAATCTGAACACAGATAGATGTATCCCATTACCTCAGATTTCAGAACAGCTCAAAATAAATAAAGGTGCGAAAACCATCTTGGAGGGGCCTTAAACCCACCAAGTTTCCCTGTGCTCTATTTAAACATAAAATAAAGTTTTTTATAAGTGCGTGATTATGTACTAAGGACTACAAGCGTGTAAAGAACTGAAAGATACTCAGTTTGTGTCCACTGACCTGAAGAAGCTTGCAATCTATTTGGAAGTTAGGGCATGCACATAAGAGTTAAAATAAGACATTATCAGAAAGGAAATTGCTTAGAATGTTAAATATGTAGATAAGAATTATGATAAAGGATTGTTCAAGTAAGACTCCACCGAAAAGGTAGTCTTGATAGACTGGGAGAAAAAGATTTTCCAGATTGGGGAATGAAATTGTAAACCTGAGTATGTAAATAGTTAGATGGGAAAAATCAAGAAACTGAACATTTTACATTTGGATAGTACTCAGTAACTCACTCCATGATTCCCTGTAACCAACAGGTATGTTTCCTCCAGCTACCATAATTTTAATCACCTTTATGAAACTCATCCCTCAAAGAAGAGTAAATTAGTGAAAATTACAAGTTTAGGATATCGCATTTATATTTAAGAATTTTTAAGTTTACTAATCTAATGGATCTCAACGTCTTTTAGGTTCCATCATTACCATAGAATCTGAGTCCTACCATAAACTAACAAAAACATCTGGTTTTCTGAAAATGGCACTTATTTAAGACAATCTGAATTCGTAACTGGCACAAAAAATCCTGGGTTCTTAATCACCTATGTACCACTAGATGTGCACCCAGGAGTCTAGGTCTACTCATCCTTTTGCCCCTGTGAAATAATCAAAGAGATAAAACATCTTATTCAAGGTCATAAGGCAAAATACATGAATAATGTCTTTTTTATTCCTTTAAACTAACTTATTATACAATTTTCATGACTATTTAGTCCTACAGCTTTTTCTTAAACAAGCAAATCCAGCTCTGGCGGGGTAGCTCTGTTGGTCAGAGTCATCCTGAGACATCAAGGTTGAGATATACCAAGGTTGGGGGTTCATCCCAGGGCAGGGCACATACAAGAAGCAACCAATGAATACATAAATAAGCTAAACAACAAAATCTTTGTTTCTCTTTCTCACTAAAATTAATTTTTAAAAATGTTTAAACAAGCAAATCCAGAAGGCCTCATGAACCACAAATATGAAAAATACCTGTAAATTCAATTTAATCACTTACAGTTCTTTGATATCCAAGGGTTTACATAAACTGAATTGATATTATTATGCATTTTACTCGAAATCAAGAAAATATCAATGTCTCATTAATTTTTAAACATAAAATACATACTTAATTATTTTTACCAACAATGGAACATTAACTGAAATCATATTTAAATATACACTATTAGGAAAACCTGGCAAAGTATGTCAAAAAAAGCCCTAAGGAAATGCACTAAGTATGCAGAAACACCTAGACTTTTACAATTACATGACAGATTACTGGCCAAAAACGTAAATGAAAGGTTGGATTACAAATGAGACTACAGGAAAGCCAGAGGGAGAAAGGACACGAGAAAAAAAATTAAGAGAAAAGGTAGGATGTAGGCCTCTAGGGAAGGTAGCACCGCTAAATGCGAAGGCTAGAAAATCACTTACTCGAGCAGGCCAATGAGGATAACCCTTCATCTTGGCAAAGATGAGGTCTCCAGGTTTGAAATCGCGAGTCATGTTTCGTGAGGGGCGATGCCGGGGATCTGGAGCCGAAGACCAGCAAGAAGGTGCAGAGGTATGGACAGCGTGGGGGATGCTGCAGGACTGGACTGACTGGAACCTAGGTTCCGGGGCGCCAGGAGCCCGAGGATGCCTCGGGGTGTTCCAACGCGCCTGCAAGGGAGAGCGCGGAGGGCGGTTAAAGCTAAGAAACTCGGAGGGAGGGGCCTACAGGGAGGGAAGAAGGAGGGGGAGAACCGGGGAGGGAGGACCGAGAGGAGTGGGGGTGGGAGAGTGAGGGGAGAGGCGCCTCCCGCTCCTCCCTCGCAAGTGCGAGGCCTGCGCAGCCCCAGAGCTACCCCCCAGACTTCAGCAGGTCTGACGCTCACAACCGAAAAGACGCCACCCGCTGAGGCAGAGATGCTTCTCAGCCCCAATTTCCCCTTTCTCCCACCCCATCTTTCCTCTAGCTCTTCCCCTAGGGTTTGAGCCCCAAAAGGGAGGAGTCTAAGGGGGAAAAGCAGCAAAAGAAAGGGGAATCTTCCCTTTCCATCCGTACACAACCACTCCCCCTACAACCTGCTTCCCGATGACCGCAGCCCAGCGCCGCCTGCCCCTCCGCTCTCGGGAGGCCGCGGCCACCTACCCGCTACTGCCGGGAGCGAGGCCACCGAGGGGGGGCGGGGCGAGCCTCCGCCGCCGCTCACCTGCCGCGGCTGCGGACGCTGAGGCTGCGGTGGCGGGCCGGCCGCCACTGCCCGCGTCCACGCAAGCCACCTGCGCCACCAGCTGCCGCAGAGGCGTCTCAACGGCTCGGAATCGCAACCGCCGCCGTCGCCGTCGCTGCGCTGCTCCCGCGCGGCTCCCGCTCGGCGCCCGCTAGGACTGGGGCGGGACCAACTGCTCGCCAAGGAAGGGGGAATAGCTCAGCACCAGTCTAGATATGTGGCTCTGAAGCGGAACTGCAGGAGACCCTAGACCCGCAGATTCCCTTTTTTTAATATTTACAGCCAAGTTGAGGAAGAGGTGGGTGCGAATGGAAAAGGCGTTGGGCGAAAATAGATCGGCCTGCTGAGGCCCCCCCCGTGGTGTGTGGAATGGTCAGGCCCGGCCCGCCCCTGCTGGCTGCTCTGCGTGTGTATTTGTATGTGTACTGTATGTAAAAGGCCGGGAGGGAGTGAACGATTGTTGTGGACGGGTTTTGGGAGCGGGTACCGGGCCTCCAGCCCTTGACTGTGTGTTAAGGAGGACCCGGCAGCGTACGCTGCATGTTCTTGCATCGTTTCCCAGGGTGGAGAGCCTTTAATGTTGCACTTGCGTGGTTTGCACCATCCGAAAAAGAACTGTACAAAAACCCATAGATGAAATCCGAGCATGAGGCGGTTGCAGAGTGTGCGGCTTGGAGGCCTCTTAACACCTCGCTGAATGGGCCTCGCAATCTCCTTTTCCTTGATATTGTAGTATGAGAAAGCCCATTTCTTTTCTTTTGAATTTAAAGCACCAAGGACTGTTAAGAAAATGCAGTTCTAATGAATGCAAAATGTGATGATTAGAAAATAATGACAGGAAAGCATAAGCTTTTTAGATAGGATGTGGGTTTGGGCCCTAAGTAAATTTTAGCTGCGTCTAAATTTATTTCCCTAGTAGAATGGTGGCTGGTAAGTGGTAGTGTGGAAGTGTTACTAAAGCTAAAATGTCTTGTTTCTTAAAATACTCTTCGGGAGATTTCTAAAATTATTTTATTTTTTGGTCCTTTGGCCAATACTTATTTACAAATATAGTAAATGAGGCATATGAATATTAATAACAATCTTAAGTTTCTGTTTTATCTTTCATTGACTCCCCCCAAAAGTACCTACCCTATGTAAGGCACTCTTAAGTGCTGGGCATACAACCATGAATAACAAGCACAAATACTTCCCATTTAAAACAACGAAAATTTAAAAAAATAGAATATTAAATATATAAGTAATAGTACATAACTCCTTTAAATGAAGGACTCACAACCAGGAATAACTCAGGAAAAGCTTTAACGGGGTAAACATTGAAAATAATTTTTTTGAAAGCTATACACTTGTCTTTAAAAGGAATGAAGCAGACATTCCCAATGCAAAATGTCCTGCAAGTAGTTTCAAGAGACTAAACCATACCTCAGCAATATGCAGAGGATTCCAAGTGGTGCAGAAAGAGAATGACTGGCAAGGGAGAAGGAAGGGTTGAAGAAATGGCTTGAAGCTTCTCATCCTGACTTTGAGTTTGATATGATGTATACTTGGGAGCTATTAGTACACATTGCTGAGCAAGAAAGGGGTAAAGAGGATTTTTTAAAAAGTCATTCTTGCTTGCTACAGAGTAGATGACAATAGAAAGAAGCTGGAGGCTACTGTTGTATGCCCTATGGGATCCATTTGTGGATAAGACATAAGTATGAAAAAGGCAAGAAAGAGCACAGCTACGTATACAAAAGAACAATTGTCAGGTGTTAGTCATAAATCGTGCATGGGAAAAAGTGAAGAAGATGTATTAAAGGAAATTTCAAGACACTGTACAGGAGAGACAAAGTCATCATCCAGCAACCACTTCTTGTGCACCTCCTTTGTTCTAACCGTAAGGCTTTGCAACTCCAAGCATGGTCCAGGCCCAGCAGCATTAGTTTACCAGAGAGCTTGTATGAAGAAACTCAGCCCCTCCCCAGACCAGCTAAATCAAGATCTGCATTTTAACAAGATCCCCAGGTGACTCTTAGGCATATTCAATTTTGAGAAACAGCCTACAGATACAGAGGATACCACAGATTATAGAAACTTAAAATCAAATAGGGAAGACAGACATATAATAGATAAATCATAATTAATATTAAGAGACAACCGTTTATTAGTGTTAAATGATAATACCAAGAAGAGGGAGTGGTTACTGCAATGGGAGGTCCTTGAAAAAGAAATAAAAAGTAGAGGGAAAATGGAAAAGCACTGATCTTCTAATGTTAGTGGGTTTTTTAAAAAATACACACTTAGCTCTTGCTCTCTTTAAGTTTTGGCAATTTCAATTTGAAAGTCTCTACACTATGGCTGATACCCTTTAAACAATACGTCGAGGAAAAACAGGTGGTATTTTTAGCCTCCAGAGAACAAAAGCCCAAGATCCCTGTGAGCAGCAATTCCAAATGGAAGGGGGAGGAGAAGAGAAAGGGTTGGGCTCATCGGAGCCACTTGGAATGCTTTTTCTGAACTACTGATAGCCTGTATTCCTCTCTAGCCCTGTTCAATGCACCCCTCCCCCATAGCTAGTCTTAGGGGAATGCCAGGAAAAGTATAGCAAGATAGAGATTAAAGGAGCAATGAGAAAGTTGTAAGGAAACAGAATACAATTTCCAAAACCGAAGCAAGAGGGAGGAGGGAAGGAGATCTAAATGAACTGAGGCAGAAACTTGACTTACATTCTTTCATTTAATCCAGGTGCTAGTATCCCCATTTTACAGATGAGAAAACAAACTCAAAGAAGTTTAGCAGCTTGCCCAGCATCACAGATCTAGTCAGGCAGCCAAGGCAACCTTCCACCCAGCCTGTTCTCCAGTTCCCGCCTTTATGAGATCCCACACCACCTCTAGGTGGAGCAGGGGGCCAGCAGCTCTGCAGGCAGAAGAGTATAATGAGAAAAAGATGCTGGAAGTAATAGCAGCCCAGCACTCTTCCACCTTCTGCCTTTGGACTTGAAAGTATTCCCAGCTTCAAATTTCCTAACAATCCCCCTCCACCCCACCCCATTCCCTAGCTTGTCACCACCACCAGCCCATTCTGTTTAACTCCTTCTAGTCCTAAAGGACTCAACCCAAAAATCACCTCTGGAAAAGTTCCTGTCTTCATCTCACTATGGCACTTTTTTTCTTTTGTACAATTTTTCTAACCATTCTTTAAACTACTTAGAAGTAGGCACTATATCTGTGATCAGTGCCTGGCATTTAGCAGACACTCAATGAAACTTTTCTCAACAAATATTTGTTGAATGAATGAAGGGAAGGGGCAGACGAAAAACCCTGACAGGGACTTCCTCATTCTTTAGGCTGAAAAAGCAGATATGAAAAAATTTGAGGGTGAAAAAGCAGATATGAAGACATTTGAGGATATTTATATTTGTTTTGACTTCGTGAAATTTTCATGTACTTAACTCGTTAAAAGCACTGACATTTTTCATTGACTGCAAATTCATTCATTGTAAGAATTTTAATGGAAATCATTCTAAATGAGATTTAATACAACCCAAAACTTTAACAATGATAATCCCTTCCTCTACATCTTTTACATATAACATATGTCATTCTCCACCCTAATACACATTATTAGTAATGCACTTTCAACTTATTGGTATACTTGGCAATTATTAAACTGTTTTCTCAGGTGTGATATTTTAAGCCTTGTGATAGGGAAGTTAGAAAGAATATGGGGCAGACAAAGCTCATTAATCAAAGAGCTAGTTCAGTCAGAGATGTCATAAATCTGGTCTAAACCCAGCTTTCCCTGGAAACCAATAAGTATTTGGAACTTTGTCCCTTAGGAGGGGAAAAAATTTAAATGTACCAGTTTGTGAGGCAGTGATTAGATACACTGTAGAGATGGTTTACCAATGAGGAGGGTGCACAGATACAGGAGATCAGGGAAGCATTGAAGAGGATAAGTGGGTTTGTTTTTTTTTTTTTTTTTTAGATAAGCTGGAAAGAAGTTAGGCAAGACAGAGATTGATAGTTGACTTGGGTGTACTGTTGGTGCCTATTCTGAAGACTTCCTTGAATAGAATTTTTTGCATCACTATACAACTTCTCATCTCAGACACACGATTTGCTTTTCTTACATCTCCATATCCAGTCTCAGATACGGCTTCTCTTATCCCACATATCTGTGAACCACTCTCCTCTTTATTCTTCAGCCTGTTTTTTGTTGTTGTTGTTTGTTTGTTTGTGCCTTTTTTCCTTCTCATCTTCTTCATATTCTTTATTATATATTCTTTTCACTTTCCTGCATGTTCTCACTTCCTGATTTGGGTACCTGAGAGAGTGACTAGGCCTACTAAAGTGATAATGCCTTCAATTATCTTTGTGCCTTTGGTAATTCTGAGGGCGGAGAAAAAATTAGTGATGCTAAGGGTTAGGAATTGTAAAAAGGAAGGGGATGGCATGACAATAAAGTGGTAGTAGTAAGGAGATGTTCATGGTGAAGAAGTAGTTCTGTTACCGAACAAAAATGGGGGTTTGACTGCCCACCGCCACAAAAGGCAAACTCTAGAGGCAGAGGCTGGTGAGAAAGGTAAGAGGTTTTTATTCAGATGCTGAACAATCTGGAACAATGGGGGACTCCCTGTCTTAAAACTCACCTCCAAAAACCCAGACAAAACCCAGCCATGCTCAGTAAGACCAAATCAAAAGGCAGTGCTCAGAGTTCTTGCTCTGTTTTAAAGTACTGTCCTTCAGAGCCCAAGGTGGCTGCTAAGTGATCGTTCAGGGAGCTTTAGCTTGTTCCCAGTTGCTGTCCAGCTTCAGGCTCCCTCCTTGACGGTGCATGTGGAGCTGGTGTTGCTATTGGCCATGTGGCTTCTGGGGCCAAAAGTTCCCATGAACACAGCAGGAAATGCTCCAGGAGGTTAGCATGAGAGAGACTCCCTTCTGGAGGTCATGCGCTACATGATTGCTAAGGTCACATGGCCCACGGAGCGGACAGCCAGTGCACTGTTGGAGTGTAGGTAACGAACAGTGAGTGAACGATGAGCAAGAGAGAGCGTTTCCTTGTTCCCCTGGGTTTAGCTTAGCTTTGCGTGTGGACAGGACAGATACTTTCTCACATTGACCAAGTAACGTCCTAAATTTGTGTGAGTCCACCTCCCAACCAATCCTTTCTTTCCCCTGGCTAGACTGTCAGGCCTTTGGTCCAGCACCTCCCCTGCTGCTATTTGACTGCAATCGAGCTTGTGTCTGCCTTCCCCCGGTCCCACCCCCAAGCTGGAACCGGGAGGGAGTAGGAATGCTTTTCCCGTCTTATCCAATTAATTGGCTAGTCTTGCGCGTGCCCAGTGTAAGAACCTCCCTCTGTGGCCATCTTTCCCTGGGACGCGGGAGACGCCAATGGCTCTGTCAGCTGCACCCACCCCTCCCTTTAGTCCCCCAATGTATGCAGGAAATTGTCCATACTTGGGGGCCCACCAATGGTGAGTGACCGAACTGAAAGCCTAAGTAAAAAGGCCCTGGAAACCTTGCATAGCCTCTCAGGCAGCGCTGAGGGTGGCCTCAGAAGGACGGGCAGGGAATCTGTAGCCAGGAGCAGAACCTCCACACCTGGAGTAGAGTCACCGCAGGGCACACACTTGGTTACCCAGACAACGCAGTCTTGCCCATGGCAGTGGAACTAAGTGTCCCCTGCCCTGGCCCTGGGTGGTTCCCAAAGGTACTGTCTGGCTACACACAACGTGCTCAGTGCTCAAACCTTTTGTCTCCATCCTGGAGGAGCATAGCTCGTGTAGAAGCCGTTCACAGATTCCATATCCATAGCTCAGGTCCATCTCCACTGGTGGCCCCTCCTATTCGCCCCGACGGCAGCCCACTCCCAACAGTCCAGACAGGCTGTCCATCAGTATCAGTTCTGTATCTCGATTGTCATAGTGATTGCAGAAATCTACACATATGATAAAAATGGTATAGAACTGTACACACACAGTGTACCAATGTCAATTTCCTTGTTTTGTCATTGTACTATAGTTAGATGTCACCATTGCAGGAAATGGGTGAAGGGTACACAGGAACCTTCAGTATTATTTTTTTCAACTTTCTGTGAAATAATTATTTCAAAATAAAAAGTGAAAAAAGTATTTACATGTTGAAGGATCAAGGGAAGGTAAACTTTCGAGGCAAGGAAAACCTGCTTGTGTTTATAGGTATGAGAAAGTTACTAGGAAGAGGCCTAGCCAAGAAATACAATATTTGTAGTGTTATCTTAACCGTGTGTTGTGTGTTTCTAACACATGGCCCCTGCAATGCTTTCTTTCCTCCATCTGCATCACCACAAGTATCTAAGTGCTACCACTTACTAGTCACTCCACTCCATCCCCATCCATTTTATAATTTAATTCCTAACCCTTAGCAATCACTAATCATTTCTCCATCCTTATAATTTTGTCATTTCCTTCCATTATACATATGGAATAATATAGTATGTGACATTTTCAGATGGGCTTTCCACCCACCTTAATGCTTTTGCAATTTATTCCAGTTTTGTGTATTAATAGTGCATTGCTTTTTATATCTGAATAGATTCCATGGTATCGATGTACACAGTTTGTTTAACCATTAAACTATTGAAAGATATTTTAGTTGTTTCCAGATATTTACTATTACAAATAAAACTGTTATGAACATTTGTGTGCATGTTTTGTGTAGATGTAAGTGTCCTTTCCCCTGGGATATACACTCATACCCAGGAGTGCAATTACTGGGTTATATGGTAATTGCCTACCCAGATTTTGAAGAAACTGCAAACTGTTTTCCAGAGTGGCTGTACCGTTTTATGCTCCCACCAACAACGAATGTATGAGAGACCTAGGTTTTTTCACACCTTCACCACCATTTGGAATTGTCACTATGTTTTTCTTTTCACTGTTGTAATAGGTTTGATACTAAACATCTTTTCATGGGCTTATTTACTATCTGTATATCTTCTTTGGTGAAATATCTCTTCGTGTCCTTTACCCGTATTCTAATTGTATTTCTTTTTATTAATAAATTTTGAGCATTCTTTATATATTCCAAATAAGAATCCTTTGCCCTGAGCAATGTGGCTCAATTGGTTGGGTGTCATTCCACAAAGTGAATGGTCACTTGTTCACATGTCAGGGCATGTGTCTGGGTTGTGGGTCTGGTCCCCAGTTGGGCACATAGGAGAGGCAACTATGTGTGATCGATGTTTCTCACATTAATTCTTCTCTCTCTCAGCTTCTCCCTCCCTTTCCCTCTCTCCAAAAATAAATACATAAAATTAAAAAAAAAAAAAGAATCCTTTGTTAGGTGTGATTTGCAAATATTTTCTCCCAATCTACAGAGTGTCTTTTTATCTTCTTCACAAGATCTTTCACAAACTAAAGGTTGTTAATTGTGATAAAGTCCAATTAACTTTTTCTTGTACAGGTTGTTGCTATGTCTAAGAACCCTTCTTTCACCAATCCCTAGGTACCAAAATTTTCTCCTACGTTTTTTTCTAAGTCTTATAGTTAAAAAAAAAAAAGTCTTAGAGTTTAACGTCCTGTATTTAAATCTGTGATCCATTTTGAGTTATTTTTTTATAAGGCATGAGGTTTATATGGAGGATCTTTGTTTTCTATATATGAATATCCAGCATCTTTGCTGAAAAACTTCCTTGTTTCATAGAATTGCTTTTTTTTTAATCCCTGTCAAAAATCACTTTTCCATACTTGTGTGGGCTTATATTCTCTATTTTCTTCAATTGATCCTTATGTCTTTCTGTCTGAAGCCCTGTCTTTTTTTTTTTTTAATCCTCAATCAAGTATATGTTTATTGATTTTAGAAAGAAAGGAAGGGGGAGAGAAAGAGAGAGACTTCAATGTGAGAGAGAAACATCGATCACTTGCCTCCTCTACACACCCCAACTGGGATTGAACCTGCAATCTAGACATGTGCCCTGACCGGGAATTCAATTGGCAACATTTTGGTGTAGGGGGCAACATTCCAACAAACTGAGCCACTCGGCTAGGGCTGAACCCCTGTCTTGATTACTGAAATCCTACCGTACTGTCTTGATTACTGAAGCTCTATAATAAAGTATAAAATCAAGTAGAGTGATTTCTTCAACTTTATTCTTGTTTCTCAGTTTTTTTCCTGGCTATTCTAGTTCCCTGCTTTTCTATAAAAGTTTTAGAATAAGCTTGTTTATATCTTTTTTTTAATTCTTCCTGGGATATAGATAGAATTTATGTTAAACTTATATATTAATTTGGGAAAAATTGATATCTTTACTAGGTTGAGTGTTCTAATCCACATACACAGTATGTCTCTCCACTAATTTAGTGTGTCTTCATTTTCTTTCATTAGCATTTTGTACTATTCAGGCTACAAGCCCCATATGTGGTTTGTTAGATTTACAACTCAGTATTTAACTTTTTGGAGCTATTGTAGTTTTAATTCAGTGTCCATGTGTTTATTGCTAGTATATAGAATTGATTTTTGTATGTTTATCTTGTATTTTGAGACCTTGCTGAACCCACTTACTAGTTTAGGAAGGTTTGTTTTTTATTTTTTTGTAATTTCTTGGGATTTTCTGCATAAATAGTCATGTTATCCACAAATAGGGACAAATAATACACTTTTATGATTTCAGTTCTTTCACATTTTTGGAGAATTGATTGTTTTATGGCCCAGGATATGGTCTTTCTTGTATATGTTCCATGGTGCTTGAAAAGACTGGATGTATTGCTTTTGTTGGGTAAAATAGTCAATAAATGTCAATTATATCCTGCCGGTTGATGGTTTTGTTGAATTATTGTATATTCTGCATTATTTTCTGTCTAGTTGTCCTATCGATTGAGAGATGTTGAAGTTTCCAACTATAGTTGTGAATTTATCAATTTTCTTTTAATTCTATCAGTTTCTGCTATACATAGTTTTTAAAGGTTTTATTTACTTATATTTAGAGAAAGGGGAAGGGAGGGAGAGAGGAAGAGAAACATCAGTCGGTTGCCTCTATCTGACCGGAACCAGACCCACAACCCAGGCATATGCCCTGACGGGGGATTGAACTGGTGATGTTTCACTTTGCAGGATGACGCCGACCAACTGGGCCACGCAAGTCAGGGATGCTTCACATATTTTGTATGTATTCTGTTGCTTGGTGTGTATACATTTAGGATTGCCATCTTTTCTTTTTTTTATTATTATTTTTTAAATTTTATTTTTCAATTACAGTATACATTCAATATTATTTTGTATTAGTTCCAGGAGTACAACAGAGTGGTTAGATAGCCATATACTTTCAAAGTGGTCCCCCGACAGACTCAGTACCTCCTGGCAACATGCACAGTTATTACAATATTATTGATTGCATTTCCTGTGCTGTGCTTTACATCCCCGTGACGATTTTATTCCTCTTAATCCTTTCGCCTTTTTCACCCAGGCCCCGGACCCCCCTGTGCAACCCTTAGCCTGCTGTTCTCTGTATCTCTGAGTCGGTCTAGGAGTGTTATGTTTTCCTGATGATGGACATTTTTACCATTACTTGATATTTCTCTCTGTGGTAATTTTTTTGTTGCTTGAAACTCTACTTTATCTGTTTAAATGTAGCAATTTCTGTTTTCTGTTAATAAATGTTTTCATGATATGACTTTTTCTGTTTTTTTCTAAATGTTTTTATATTTGAGGTATTTCTTGTAGACAGCAGATAGCTGGGAAATATTTTTTAATCCACGTACCAATCTCTGTCTTTTAATTGGTGTATTTAGACCGTTTACATTAATGTAATTATTGATATGTAAATGCTTAATTCTGGTATTTTTTGGTTTTGCTCTCTGTCTGTTTGTTTACTTTTCCATACTTTCCCATCTGGCAACCATCAAAAAGCTCTCTGTATCCATGATTTTGTCTCTGTTCTTCTTGTTTGTTTAGTTTGTTTTTTCAGATTCAATTTATTTATTGAATAATAAATATGTATTTATTGCCATTTACTGTTCATAGTTTTGATCTTATTCTTCTTAAATAAGTCCCTTTAACATTTTATATAGTAATGGCTTGATGATAATGAGTTCCTTTAGTTTTTTTCTTGTCTGGGAAGCCCTTTATCTGCCCTTCTAAATGATAGCTTTGCTGGGTAGAGCAATCTTGGATGTAGGTCCCTGCTTTTCATGACTTTGAATATTTCTTGCCAGTCCCTTCTAGCCTGCAAAGTTTCTTTTGAGAAATCAGATGACAATCTTATGGGAACTCCCCTGTAGGTAACTAACATCTTTTGCTGCTTTTAAGATTCATTCTTTATCTTTAACTTTTAGTATTTTAATTATGATGAATTTTGGAGTGGGCCTCTTTGCATCCATCTCTGTGCTTCCTGGACTTGCATGTCTATTTCCTTCACCAAATTAGGGAAGTTTTCTTTCATTATTTTTTCAAATAAAATTCCAATTTCTTGCTCTTTCTCTTCTCCTTCTGGCACCCCTATGATGCAAATATTTGAACTCTTGAAGTTGTCCCGGAGGCTGCTGATACTATCGTCATTATTTTGGATTCTCTTTTCTTCTTGTTATTCTGATTGGTTGTTTTTGGCTTCCTTATGTTCCATATCATTGATTTGATTCTTGGCTTCATTCACTCTATTCTTGTTTCCCTCTAAATTGTTTTCTCTTTCAGTTAGTGTATCCTTTGTTTCTGAATGGATCTTTTTTATGCTGTTGAGATCCTCACTAAGTTCCTTGAGCATCCTTATAACCAGTGTTTCGAACTCTGTACCTGAGAGATTGCTTATCTCCATTTTGCTTAGTTCTTTATCTGGAGTTTTGGTCTGTTCTTTCATTTGGGCCATGTTTCTTTGTCTCTTCATCTTGGCAGCCTCCCTGTGTTTGTTTCTATGTATTAGGTAGAGTTGTTATGACTCCCTGTCTTGGTATCGTGGCCTAATGTAGTAGGTGTCCTGTAGAGTCCAGTGGCACAGTCTCCCCTATCACCAAGCTGAGTACTCACCCTTCATGTGGGCCAAGTACACCCTCTTCTTGTAGTTGAGCCTTGGTTGCTGTTGGCAGGTCAATGGGAGGGATTTACCCAGGCCAGTAAGTTGCAAGGATTGGCTGTGACCACTGACCTCCAACCTCCACCCTCTGTGGAGGATCTGCTGTGCATGGGCAGGGTGGTGGTGCTCCAACATGGTCTGTAGCTGTGAACTGGGTGTGCTGGCCCTGGATTTTTCTGGATGGTGCAGGCCAAGGTTAGTCCCTACTTGTGTTTTGCCTGGGGCCACCCTGCCTGAGCTATAGAGCAATCTGAGATGGCTGCTACTTGTGCTGGGCTTGGAGATTCCCAGGTGAAGCCAAGCTTTGAATCTTGGCTGGCTGCTGCTAGTTCTGTTCCTGGGCTACTTGGTAAGTTGTATGGGGGCTGGGAGCTCACTGAGGCCAGCTGTTGCTAGTTTGAAAGGATTTAGGAAGCTGTGAAACTTGATCCAAGACCAGCCATTCATATGGATTCTCAGATTTGGCATCCCTCTGCTGGCTCTGTGGCTCTGCCTGCCTTTCTGTGTAGGAGAAAGCTGTCCCCCAGCTCTCGCCTTGACACTAGACACTTCAGTTCCTCCTTGTATGCCACTGGTGCTTTTAAAGCTGCTTACCTCGGTGCTGGAGCCCAGAGGGAGTGAGTCTGAGTAAGTTCATGTGTGGGTTCTTTAAGAGGAACTGCTTGGGACTCCAGAAATTCCTTCCACAGACTCAACCCTGCTGGTTTTTGCAGCAAGAAGTTATGGGGACTTTTCTTCCTGAGAGTGGTACACTGAGCTGGGGGGCCTCATGTGGGGCTGGAACTCCTTGCTCCCAAGTTATCCCTCTCAAATTTTTATCTACCTCACATGTATGTGGGACCAGCCCATTCCATTTCTGTGCCGCTCCTACCAGTCTGGATGGATGTGGTTTCTGTAATTGCATAGTTGTCAGACTTCCATTCAACTCGATTTCTGATGGTTCTGAGTGATGATTGTTCTATAATTTAGTTGTAATTTTGATGTGGTTGTGTGAGGAATAAGCTGCATTTACCTATGTTGCCATCTTGACTGGAAACCTGTCCATCTATTTTTATTTAGAAAGCAAAGCTCTCCCAAAAGTCATACTCTGTGACTTTTTTTTTTAAGAT
Source organism: Micronycteris hirsuta (assembly GCA_004026765.1). Classification (NCBI taxonomy): domain Eukaryota; kingdom Metazoa; phylum Chordata; class Mammalia; order Chiroptera; family Phyllostomidae; genus Micronycteris; species Micronycteris hirsuta. The sequence goes on along the minus strand of PVJI01019391.1, from coordinate 7,680 downwards.
TTTACTTATTTATTTTTTAGAGAGAGGGGAAGGGAGGGAGAAAGAGAGGGAGAGAAACATCAGTGTGTGGTTGCCTCTCACATGGCCCTCACTGGGGACCCGGCCTGCAACCCAGGCATGTGCTCGGACTGGGAATTGAACCGGGACCCTTTGGTTCCCAGCCTGCGCTCAATCCACTGAGCTACACCAGCCAGACCCTGTGACTTCTTATTTTGTCTCATTGGACAGAATTCTGTTATATATCCACTTCTAACTGGAAAGTACAAGTGTGAAAGGGGTTATGAACAGGCATTCACTTAGCAGAACAATGATGTCTGCCGTACATATGCATAAATATCTATATAATCTGTTTGGGTAAATCTTATGTCTCTCTAATTTGTTTGGATGATCTTTGAGATTAGATATCTAATGAGAGTTAGTCATTTCATACTTCACACCAGAAGATTGTAAGGGTCCTCCTAATTTCATATATTTCTGCTACAGACAACAAAAAAATCTTAAATGGAGACTTTAAACCCGAAATCATTATTTCAGAATTGTTTAGTGAGTTCAGTTTCTTCTGAAATTAATAAAACTTTTTCAGTCAGGGAAACATAACCACAAGTTATGGGAGAAGAATTTATTTTTTTTCTTTTACAGGAAGTAGACCTACACAATTGTAGTAGGAACTGTAGAAGTAAAGATCTAAGACATATATTGGAAGATCAGAGAGGCAGTAGTAACTAACAAGTCAATCTGAGAAACCCGGCATGCCCAGCTGCCAAAGTAGGTCTGTATAGAGAAGGCTGACGGGGAGATCCAGAGGAAGCTGTGCTCCATTCAGCTAGCACCTCTGCGGGCCATCCGGCGTTGGGCCTGGGGTCATTTTTGGGTAACAGGGTCAGGAGTTGGGAGGAAAAGCCAGCTGTGTGCTGGAGAAGACTGAGGACAAGCTGGACCCTCCTGATCCCCTATCTCTGACTCTTCCTGCATCTAACCACAGTGAACTCGGAGTGTTAAAATGGCTGCTTGTTTTCTTCCACCTTCCAACTCTGTCTCAAATTCTTCCTTTGCCAACTCTAATTTGGAACCCTCCAGGGAGCGGGAGTTGGGGAAACGTAATCCAGTTTAATCAAGTTGACACAAGGTAAACCACCACACTAAGTAAACTATACAAAGAAAACAGAATCCCTAATTACTAGAGAGTAAAATGTTTCTATTGCCTGGAGGGCTAGGACTATGCTTCAGTCCAATTCCTCGGTCCCTTTTGTCCTAGTTAATAATTTGATTCTAAAATCACATGTTGTCCTCATTGAACTCACTATGCAAGCTCATTTTCTTCTGCCCTGGTACCTATCTTCTGGAGGCAAAAAGGAATCCCTTTTTTTAGGTTTAGGCTATAACTCCCAACCCAGGTAGTCTTGTCTTTTAATTTTTACTGCTTCTTTTCCCTTTTAGTTCTTATATTTCTGTTGGGATTCTTCTCCTGTTTCTCTATTCTGGGTACAGTTCTTGTATATTCTCTGTATACCCAACTTCTCTCTTGCCTAATTATGTTTATGAACTGTTACTTATAGCTAGTAATTTATCTTAGGGTAATGTAGTTCTCCCATTTTGTGTTTTAACTAATCAATATATATTCAACTGCACATACTTATTGAACATCCAAGATATCATCCTACACCCCCCATAGGAGCTCAAAGTACAAAAATATTTATAGAACAAGAGAAGAAGTAAAAAAAAAAAAACACCAACATAAAGTGACAAACAGCTCTTAAAACTCAGAGAAGGGAACTGAATTCTGCCTCTCCATGGAACCTTTATTTGCCTTTTCCCTGGGGACTTTCTGTGAAGTTCCCAGTTCCACGTAATTTTGCCCTCATGCTAATGTTACAAGTTAGCTATGAATAGTAAAATCAGTTGTTTTAGTACACAGGGTTTAAGCAATATTAAATAAACAGTATTAGAAAAAGCTATGTAAATATATTTATAAAGGAAGATATAATGAAACATTTTAAACGGTATAAAAATAGAAGAGACACTTGTGAAAATATAAATACATAACTAAGAAAACAAGGCTATAATTTTATTTCCACTGACTATTTAGAAATTGTTTTCCTTTCTTCAGTGTTTCAGTGATACGGACAACCAGGGCTCAGAATTATTTAGAGTGCATGCAGTTACTGAAGCTTACTTTTCCCATCATAAAATTTGTAATTTAATGGCATGAGTAAGTAATGCATTGCTAGTGGTTTTAGACCACTCCATTTGCAACGTAATTGCTAATGAATGCCAGAATGGTTATTTAAGGACTATGCACACATATCGAATTTTATCTGTTTAATGCAATCAACCATTTCCTCTTTGTATAAAAATTAAATGCCATACACTACTTAGACTATAGCTTTAATTTCATGTGAGAGCGTATGAATAGAGAAGGAAAATAGGAGCACGCTCATTGTGAAGTTCCAGTGTGGATTTACACAGACGAAAGGCACAATCGCCCAGGCTGTTGCACGGCTGAGAAAATGGTTGTGCAGGAGCAATGCTGAAAAACTGCCATGTGTTTTCTTCCCTGACATTTTGGGTGAAGGGGAATTTAAATTGTAGAATTATTTCTGAAGGATGTAAAACTCAGCTTTTCATTTAGTCTAGTCTCTTTATTCCAACTTAGATTGGTCAAGCCTCTCAAGTTCAGTTCAGTATCTTTTTACCCACTCCTACTTCCCATCTCCTGGTTAGGGTAGAACAAAAAAGACAAAGTTATATTGAATTTTTATCTTTATTTTCTGTTTTAATACACTATCAACATGGCACCATAAAGCTTTCAAAAGATTTTTTTCTATTTGCAAAAACTAGGGTAGCTGCATTAAAAAGAATACTCCTTTATTTACTATGGTGAAATATACCATGAAATTCACCATTTTAACCATTTGTAAGTGTGCAGGTCAGCGACAGTAAGTACATTTGCACTGTTGTACAACCAGCACCATTCTCTGTGTCTCTAGAACTTTTTTCTCATCCTAAAACAAACACTTCCTGTCCTAACTTAACCTGTAGGAAAATAGGGTCTTTAGGATAGAGAGGAAATTAGAAAAAAAATAGCATATCCTACATGTTGGTCATGTCCCTGTAGGAAAGAGAGTGAGCAGGAGAATCTCGACTGTGGTCAGGCCTGTCGCCAGGCCTCGTGAACAGACGTATGTAGAGAGCAGGCCAGATACTGCACACTGTCCCTTGCTGTGGCATCGTGCCTTTGATTCCCTAGGCAGAACTGGATCTGTCGTGCTGGGTTGAATCTCAGGTAACATTGTGGTATTTTTTTAATCACTAAAGCCTCTAACCTCACGACAAACAGGCCAAACTCGGTCATTTCTAAGGGCCATGAAAACGTTTCTCTGGAGTTGAGAATAAGCTAAGGAAGATGAAGCCAAGAAAAAGAGTGATAAGAAAAAGGAACCATTTTTCTTGAAGGCATGGAGTAGTTGGTCTAAGACATCTAAGTCTTCTAGTCGGAGTAGAGTGGAGAATGATGAGACTCTAGGCCTTGTTAGTACACCGGCTGTATGGAAGGGGACAAGTCCCAACAACCCAAAGTAATAGAACGATCAAAGAGAAGGAAATCATAAAACCAAAATAAACCCGGGAAGTCCAAAGGGAATGAAGCAATCCAAAAAGTTTTCCCGAAAGATTCATAATAATGCTAATAATAATGATAACAAACTATTGAATATTTATGTGTTCACAAAAGTTTTATGACAAAGGTGCAATTTTTTCCCATTTTCTGATGCGGAAACTGAGGCACAGAGAAGATAAGTAACTTTATGCAACTCATTCATTCCACACACACTTGCTTGGGGAGAGGAGGTCGGGATCTGACACCAAAAACAATTGGTATTGGCTATTCTGTCTTCGTGGAATTTATAATCAAGTGGAGGAGAAAAACAAAGATAACTGAGGTAATTTCAGACCGAATCAAGTGGTGTGAAGGAAACAGGAAGAGGAGGGTGAGTCTGGGACTGACGTAGGTAGAGCAGGCAGGGATCCCTTCTCTGTGGGGATGAGGCGCATGCTGTCCCTCAAATGAGAAGGAGCTAGCCGTCCGAGGGGCGAAGGGAGAAAGCCAGGCAGAATGAATGTCATGTGCAAAGAGCTTGGGACGTTCCGGAAACTGAAACAAAATCTTTTCGGCTGGAGTGTGGAGAGGCGTGTAGGGACAAGGCATTAGATGATGTTGAAAGACTCCAGATTATGCAGGCTCTGTAGACCACAGTAAGAGGTTTAGACTTTACTCTCTCTTTTTTTAAATGTATGCCAATATGCAATATTGACTGTCGTTACCTCTTGGTAGTGGGGTTACAATTGGTATATATGTTAAACTTGTATTTCTAAAATTTCTAGAACTAACATGTACTACTTACGTAAAAACAAATACAGACCTTTTTCTTTTAAAAATGAAAGTAATATTATTATATGACTCCATTTATATAAAATGTAAATAAATGACAAATCTACAGAAACAGAGCACATCAGTGGTTTCCTGGTGTCAAGGTGGGAGGGGGGAGGGACTTCAAACAGGCATGAGGGAACTTTCTGGCAATGAAAATGTTATCAGACTGGATTATGATGACAGTTGCCCAACTCTATAATTTTATAACAAACCCCCCAGTTTCATTCATACCTATAGTGGGAAAACTTTCTGACACATAAAATATACCTCAATAAATCTGCTTTAAAAATGGAAGTGAGAACGGCCCGGCTGGTGTAGCTCAGTGGATTGAGCGTGGGCTGGGAACCAGAGGGTCCCGGTTCGATTCCCAGTAGGGGCACATGCCTGGGTTGCAGGCCAGGTCCCCAGTGAGGGCCATGTGAGAGGCAACCATACGTTGCTCTTTCTCCCTCCCTTCTCCTCTCTCTAAAAATAAATAAATAAAATCTTTAAAAAAAAAAAAAAAGGAAGTGAGAACAAACATGGGATGTTTTCTAAAACCAAAGACAAAATAATCCACCATGGAGGACAAAAGAAAAATTAAGCTGTTCTGGAGCCTGTAAACAACCTTACAGTTTTACCCAAGTTTACATGTTTCTACAGAACTACCTGTGAGGGCTACTTCCGGTGCTCTCACAATTTGCTTCTGACAGCTGCCCTTAATCTACTGGAGTTGAAATGAGAGGTGGGGTGGGGGTAGGGGAAGAATATAAGAGTAATACACTATTAATTTAAGACAAATAAAATAAACTATAAACAAAAATAAGGGCTTTGGGTGTGACCATCAAACTCTTAGACTTTCTAGGACTGTTCTTAGGGTTAAAAAATTTTCAGGTGCTTAGAATTGTTTAAGTAGCTTCTTTAAATTTTGATAACTCTCTACAGTAAGAATATCCTTTCTCAAATTAGAATCCCCAAGCCTATGTTCCTCAGCCTCTCTGTTTCTAGACCTGTGACCTAAGTTCCACGAAGCAGAAACATTTATACAACCTTAATTCAGAAGTGAGGACCCAGGTGGGAAGCTGGTACAAGTGCCCACAGAGGCATTGTGTTCCTAAGATCGGTGGTGGTGGCAACTTTCATACCAGGTCAATTTGTTGTATGGTTTTGGATTTTTTTTTTCTTTCAGGCCTTGGGAGCTTCCTCTGGTTATTTATTGATTTTAACAAATTACCACAAAATTTAGTTAGTAGCTTCAAGCAACAACCATGCTGTTATTTCTCATAATTCTGTGGGTCAGGAATTTGAACAGGGCACAGATAGGATAGTTTGTATTTGCTCTGTGTGGTGCCGCAGGGGCTGGGCCATCCAAGATGGTGTTTTCACTTACATGCCTGTTATCTCAGGTAGGGTGACTCACATAGCTAGAGGTGGCTGAAGGCGCTCAACACGGGTCATCTGTCTGAAGCCTTCGGATCTCACGTTTGAGTGGGCTCCTCAGGTCTTCTATAGCTAGTCTTGGGCTTCCATCTTTTCATGCAGTTTCTGCATCTGGTTTCTCCCAAAGGGGAGCTGGTTTCCTACAGGCAGAGCTTCCGCAGAGGGCAAGAGCAAATGTTCCCAGAGCTTCCTAAAGCTTAGGCCTGGAACTGGCACAGTGTCCCTTCATTGCATTCTACTGCCTAAAACAAGTCACAGGGCCATTCCAGTTTCAAGAGACAGGGTCTCCACAAGGGTTTGACCGCCAAAAGGCATGGTTCATTGTAGGCCACCAATGTAACTGTCTACTGTATTCAGCCTAGAGCCCTTCCTCCAGCCCCTCCAATTATTCAGTAAACTCTTTCATTAAATACAATGACTATCTTTCTGCTTGAAAATATCTAGAGTAAGATTCTGTTGACAGTAACAAGGAGCTCTGCCTTATGCAGTTCTCAATGAAAGTGTGTTCTCTATGATTAAAGCGGGGGGGGGGGGAAGGTCCCGATAACAGTAGTAGTTTTATTTCTCTTTTTCTTACCCCCTACATGTGCGTAATCAAATTCCAACATGGTCCCCCAAACTCTTCCATAATTATTTCTAGATGCCCTTATGGTTGGTTCAACTTAAAACTCTCCCTCCCCCAACCAAAACAGCAAGCATAGAAGATTTAAAGTTGAGTTTTATCAACCTTTAAAAGTAAAGGTTATTCTTTTTTTTAAAAAGATTTTATTTATTTATTTATTTTCAGATAGAGGAGAAGGGAGGGAGAAAGAGCAATGTATGGTTGCCTCTCACATGGCCCTCACTGGGGACCTGGCCTGCAACCCAGGCATGTGCCCCTACTGGGAATTGAACCGGGACCCTCTGGTTCCCAGCCCACGCTCAATCCACTGAGCTACACCAGCCGGGCGCTAAAAGTAAAGGTTATTCTTATAGTATTTAAAGATGAATATGAATAGATCCCTAATTCATTTTACAAATCTGGTATAACACTAACAGTAAAACATATCAAAGATAACATAAAAAAACAATAGCCCAATCTCATTTATAAATATAATTACAAACTTTAAAAAATGGCAACTCAAATCCACAGTATTACAAATACAATAAGTACAAATTTGAATGTGATGATCAAGTAGCTTTAGGATTGTAAAAATGACTTAAAGTTAGAAAATATTAATGTAACTTGTCATGTTAATAAGGTAAAGTAGAAAAATGATTACATAGTAGGCTATTAAACTTGAAGTTTTAACTGAGGTACTGAGGTACTGAGCAATGATGGATCAGTACCAAAGTGAGTCAGGAGACAGACCAATCTGCATATTTTCAAAGAAATAATAACTCTTCTTGGATACCATTCCCACTCTAAGAACATTAAAAAGAATTAGATTTGGGGGAATTCAAGGCAATTCTGAAGAGATATCTTTAGAGAAACAGAGGTAGAAAGTTCCTCCTGACTCCAAAGTCAGAGACTTGAATAGGATCCCCTAGAGACCTTGACATACATCCCCTGTGGTAGGGGAACAGAGAGGGTGGGGCAGACTCAATCCTCACTGACTCCTGACCAAGAAGACTCACCCAAAAGGCAATGAGACTTCAAAAGAGAGACCAGGTGGAGTTTCATTGAAAAACCAGGAGCAGAATGTAGAGCAGCAAACAGCAATTCTGTTGCCCATGTCATAGGTGTTGTAGGTGGAGAATACCATCTCATTTATAAGGAGCCTCGGAAAAATCTGAAAAAGTCTTCAACACAGAAAAAGAAGCTTTAAACATTTACTAGATCTTTTTTTTTT
>PVJI01019390.1:0-31201 GCA_004026765.1 Micronycteris hirsuta | reverse complement strand
ATGACCAGAAGACAGAACTCCAGGCAGTCTTTGAAGTTTAAACATATGCATCTCAGGTCTTTAAAAACTCGATTCCTTTCTTATTCTAAAAATTAGTTAAAAGTTTGTCAGGCCATCCCTATTTCATTCTTGAAGCTATAGTGCTATGTCCCTTGTAACGGCAGCTCAAATATTCCTGTCTTCACTTCATTATTCTCTCTTGTTATTCTTTGTGACTGGGCTAAACACTGCCCAGAGTGAACTAGTATTTTTGATCCTTAAATCCAATTTCTAAGCTGCCTAGGAAGTGCTAGTGCCTGCGCTGCCATTTACCTGGGACATTTAAAACACTCCTGGCGGCTGACTTTGCATGAAGAATCAAGTATGGTCTTAGAGCATTTTCCTGGGAGTGGAGTTGAGGCCCCTCTCACACAACTCATGCAAGGCTAGCAGTTGGTTAATTAATTGAAAAAAAAAAAATCACTGAAAGCAAGGGGTCATAAAAAATGATTCATACATACCTTATACATTTTTATTTTAACTTAAAACATATAAATTGACATTCATTTGCCAATCTTTGATGTAAAGCTGAGGTCTTTTCTCCTAATTGGCATTATGTGTTGTTTCTCAGTAAATCACATTCTTAATGCTTCCCTTAAGATTTTCAACTTCAGTTTCTTTACAGTAGAGCAAGAATTAAAGTGACTTGCAAAGCAATCTGATTGAATAATCTTCCTCGATTGTTAACACTTTTCCCCAAGCCCTTCACAGTTTTCTCAGTCCCACCTAATTCAATGGTCTCTATAAATTTTTAATGGATAGTTTTCATCAAAACACTCTGAAGAATTCAACTTAATTTTCATTGACATCTCCTTGTGCACTCATATTTCATCGGTTGCAAACATTCAATTTATGTAAGATTCATTTGTTTACATAATAACAATGCCAATTATAACTCTAGCATAATTCTACTACATTTGGTAATAAACCCAGCTGATTCTTGGTAAGTATTGCTAAATTATCAATCAAGTCAGGGTAGAAATGCAATGGTTTATTAGAGGCTTTGAATGATGGGTGTGGATATTTGCCATGCTGTGGCAGGTTCTGGCTGTGTCCATCCTTGGTTCTTTGGGTGACTTTGGATGTCACCTGAAGCTTGGTGTATTCCTCCCTCTAGTGCCATATTTCTTTACCTAAGGTGAGTTGGGAAGTGCTGAAGAGCTAGCGCCCCCAGGAGGCACACATAATAAATGAGTTTCATAGATGATGGGGGTCGATAGGTAAGTACTCCAGTTTTCTTGTGCTTCAGTGAGATGATCTGAGGCAGATTCTTAAGTCACCTGCTCATTCATCACTGCTTTATTGGCTCCTATTCTTTCTGTTTTCCTTCCCCATTTCCTCATTTGTCTTCCTAGTATAACCTACCAAATCAACAACTTGCACTGAAATTTTTGACTCTAGGTCGTCTTTTAATGAAACCTGAACTAAGACAAGCACCACTCAATATGCTGTATAGAGAGAACTGAGAGAATCGATCAAGTGAATGGATTAAATGGAAGCTACATAATAAAACTTCCATTATTCTGGGAAATCTAATTTGGTCTCTCCCTCCTCAGACTGTTATGAAATTTCCACCTATATTTTCTACACAAATGGTGCTTCCTTGCAGCCAACCCTTTGCCTTGCTTGTTGCAAGCCCTAGCATAGTGCAGGAGTTCCAATCCTGGGAGCTGCACTTGTGTTTGTGATACTCTGAAAAGGCCACCTGGAGGACCAGCAGATGTGGGCATGCTGTGGATATGCCATTTATTACTCACATTACAGGGGAGTGCACCAATGGCGGTGGATCAGTGTGAGAAAGGTCGTGCCCTCCCTCCAGCCTTGGTGCTACTTATGGGGTTAGGGAGGGAGTAGTGTGTGAAAATTCTACACTTTTATGATAAACACAGGAGCCTTGAGACACAGGGGCCTTGAGTGGGCCGGGACATCCAGATATAGATTGTTTTCCTCGTTCCTTAGGGCTGCTTGGCAGACAGCCACCCTGACATTTTTCTCTGAGGTTGTGGAGGGACCATGTCCCGAGTTACCCCACGTTCCACCCCAACATTGCTTCTCCATCTCACAATCTTTGTGCTAGTTCTTCCAGACAGAAAGTCCCTGGGTGGTGAGAGTGTTGGCACATTGTATTCATATGCCACAAGCACAGTATAGGCTATGCCCCAAGAGAAGGAGAAGAAAGCAGAGACCAAGAATGCCAAGGCAGACGGGACTTTCGTCTTACCCATCTGGATAATCACCAAGAATTTGACAGAGAAACCAGGTCTCTGCCTGCACAGGACATGGAAGTCTCTTCCTGCCTGATTTAAGAGAGATATGGGAATGGGACATGAGACTGGAACAGTAAAGCTGTTAGCGGATTCTTCCATAGTAGACATAGGATGGAATCCCTGGAGCATCATCATCTTGATATGAAATTGTTGTATCCAATTCAACCATCTAGTCCTGACAGCTAGTCCATTCAGCCAAACCACTGAGTCTCATTCAGGATGTAGCAATGCAGACGGGCTTCTCAGCTGAGGCCTGTACTGTGTGAAAAAGCAACCAGGTATGAAAATAGAAAGAATACAAAGATTAATGAACACAGCAAGTTATAAACTGTTTCTGAGTCTGCAAAAGTGGCAGATGAGAAGACTTCCAAATGCAAGTCTTTTCCTGGAATGAAATTAAGCAGTGACAATCTGATAGAACCTCTTTATAGTTTAAATGTCTCTGGAAAGAAAATGAAAAATTCAGGATCCAGTCAAGTTCATAAGTGAGGAATACAATTTTACAGACAATTCACTGAATTAAAGTCTAATTTCCATAATTGTGTATAATAGATTTTATTGAAACATTTTTTTCCCCTAAAATCACCATTTTTATCAAAGAGCCAAATCAGGACCAATGCATTTACTGCATTAAGTTTACTTCCAATTTGGCCTGATTATTTGCATAAATGCAACAGGAATAGCAATTGATCACATAGGTCTTCTAAAATCTACTTTGCAGAAACGTTATAAAGATTTCCTAGACTTAGCTTTAATTAGCCCATCAGGTCCAGGAATCCAGCCACATTGTTGCCATAAAGCTTTGCCTACAATACCTACAGATTTGGGTGAGTTTCTCAAGTTCTTGAGGTCCCCAAAATATGCTGAGGTTCTTTCCTGGCCATCTCCCAGGAAAGAAACCTTTGCTCCTTACCAGGAAAGACTGCCATGAATTTTTTGAAAAGCAACATAACATGCCAGGCCATTTCTTCAAAGGGCTTTTATTGGCTTCAAGGTCAAGTTTTATTTTTCAGGCTTTATGGTGACATCTAGAGCCCATACAAGTCTCTTTTAATCATGACATTACAAAAACTTGATTAATAAAACCACTATTGGAAATGGGCTTTATGTGTCCTGTTATAAAGAAATCAGACTCCTATTGGATTTATGCAAACAAATATATTGCCATGAAAAGAATAATACTCATTAAGAGTTTCCACATTCCAGAGGGATCAGGTAGAGAGATAAATATATTGGGTTGTCCAACAAGTTCATTTGTTTTTCCCATAGAATAAAAGACACATTTTTCATTTTCACCAATACTTGTATTGATTTAGCTATTTTGAGTATGTCAGCTATCTACCACATGATATGATGTTGATGATTGTTCTCAATAAATGTCTTGATTTGATCTCTATCAACTTCCACTGGTTTTCCTGATCGTGGAGTATCTTCCAGTGAGAAATCACCAGCATGAAACCTTGAAAACCACCTTTGACACATTAGATCAGTCACAGCACCTTCTCTATACACTGCACAAATATTTGTGTGTGTGTCAGTTGCGTTTTTACCTTTCTTGAAATAATAAAGCATAATATAACAAAAATGTTGCATATTTTCTTCCATCTTCAATGTTAAATTAGCTACACAGAAATTCACCAATTTTGATATGATTTTTTTTAATGCACACTGATACTATAACTATAACAATGCAATCTAACAACATTGTTTCGAATGAAGTTAAAAGCAACTAAGTGCTACTCTAGCCATTCTATGGAAAAGATGTACTTTCTGGCCAACCCAATAAATGCTTCAATATTGCTTATGAAAGTATAATTTACCAAACTGCTTTATGGAAAAGAAAGTTTCCTTATGTCTGGAAAACTAAAGATTAAAAATCAGCAATATTTTCAACAAAATGTTATAAAAGCCACAATTATCTTCAGTTTATTATGTTCTGTAATCAATTTTGGTTTATCCTGATCATCCTCAAACAACTCTATAAATCCAATTTTTCACAGAGCTACAGCAATCTTTCCTCAGTTCAAAGGTATCCAAAAAATCCCTTCTAAAAAATATGCAATCCAAAACAAGTCAGAGTCCACTCCATGAAGCCTTTCAAAGACATACTATAGTTTCATAAATGCATTAGAGTAAAACAATGGCTGTTTATAAATGACAAAACTTAAAATGACATGTTTACAGATTTGAGTATAATGCAATTGACCAAGGAATTTGCTTTCCTGTAACAACATCTTAAGATATCAACGACATTTACAAATGAAAGTATATCAGAATTTTTATAATCTCTAGAACATCTACTTTAATAATAAAAAGATGTGTATCCAAATATAACCTACTTATTTCTTTACTTGACAAAGCTTCCCATGTACTTTAAGTGTATTAAAGAGGTCTAATTAGTTCAAAAACTTCTATTTTATAAGGAGAGAGAACAAACCTTGAGGCATTCCAGGGGCTCATGGAACAACCCAAAGTCATTTCTAAGTTAAAAATTCTCTTAAAATTTGAACTTTGGGAAAGTGTCAAATAAACTTAACCAAAAGATTATATTACATATTTTTTAAAAACAACACATTTTTATGGTAATAACATTAAAAAACATTAATTAAACTTAAAACCAGTTTTCACATCAAATAATTTATCCAGACCTCAGGATCCTGCTTAATTTATATAAATGTTTGCTTTCTTTAGGCCAATAAAATATTACCCCCAGTTGTGCTCTCAGACTCAGGAAACATACTACATGTAATGCACAAACACATATCACATAAAGACCATACACATGAAGACTGAACACATAAAAACTATACAAGCAATTATAAAAAATTATACAAACTATAAAAAAGCAATTTGAATTACTAATTTTTGTAAAGAAAGCACAAGATTTTCTCATTTGCTTGTCTTTTTGCTTCTTCCCTTTACACAATCCTTTTTCAACTTGCACGGACTTTTTGACTTACACTGACCTCTGCAACTTACACAATCTATCTTTCTGCAACTTTTCTGGTTCCTCTTAGTTTGCTCTTTTAACTCATCGAGAAATTAGAACAATTTACTTTTAATTCTATTTCCTTCCAGATATATTGCCTTAATTTATACCTTTTATTACCAAAACCATACATTCTTTCTCAACTTAATTAGAATTTTCTATTTTTAGTAACAACTAAAAGTAATTAGCATTTTTAGATGGACAAATGAATGAGTACATTTCATAATTTTCAGAAACAAGTTTTCCCCCATTGACAAACACATGATTTTATTCTTGTTGATTACTGCATTCCTTTAGTGTGCCAAAAAGTGAGTAGTTTCATTATCTTGTGCCTTGACAACTTTTACGGAGGTGTCAGCCCTGGGCTTATTCCTGGAACCTCCAGAAAAAGAATTTAGAGTGTTCAAAATACTCATTTTTGTTCCTTTTATTTCTGAGTTTTACTGTCTGAGAGTGGAGTGAGATCTTTTCCCCTCTTTAAACCATCAATTAATTTTCCTTTCTGAGTAGAATCCTTATGATGGAACAACATGAAGCTTGCACATAAGAGATCTTATCCTATTCACTAGACTTTTGGCAAAACAGTTCAAGAGCGAGACCAAGCTGTTCTTTTTCAAAACAGAACCAAGAATAATATATTAAGCAAAGGATACATTTTAAGAAGGGACTGGGTCTAGTCTTAGAGTCTTATCTCCTTGTTTTCCTCTCTAACTTAAGCTTACCTTACCTTCACTTTGGTTCCTCTTCTCCCAGTGCTAATGTTCCTCTGCCACCTTTGAAAGTTCTGAAAGGCCTGTGGGGTGTTCTGGGTGTCCCACCAATAGGCTTACCACCTCATATCATATTGAACTGGTGGACCACTCTAGGACTCCCCACGGGGAGCCCACACCCAGCATGTTGTCACTCTCAGTCAAATGGACAGGGGTGCTTTCCTGAATATTCTTCCAGATATGCCAACTGTAACACAGGGGTTCCGAAACCGGGAACTGTACTTGTGTTTGTGATATTCTGAAAAGGCCACCTGGAAGACCAGCAGATGTGGACATGCTGTAGATATGCCATTTATTACTCACATTACAGGGGAGTGCACTGATGGTGGCAGGTCAGTGTGAAAAAGACCGTGTCCTGTCTCCAGCCTTGGTGCTACGTACAGGGTTAGGGAAGGAGTAGCGTGTGAAAATTCTACACTTTTATGATAAACACAGGAGCCTTGAGACATAGGGGCCTTGAGTAGTCTGGGACATCCAGATATAGACTGTTTTCCTCGTCCCTTACGGCTGTTGGGCAGGCAGCCACCTGTCCTCTGAGGTCATGGACGGGCCATTTCCTGAGTTACCTAGGAAGACACATTTTGGGGAAGATGTTACAAGCCTCTGACTGGGACAAAAGTTTGACTGATGTCTCATCTCAGTCCTCATGCCCCCGTTTCATCTTTTTAATTCTCTATTTGTCTTGAACTTTAAAAATTGGTCACCCTGGCCCTTTGGCATCGTCTGTATTCCAAGTTCTATTTCCATCCTGATTCTTAGTTCTACTTCACCCAGGCCTTCAATTTATCTGTGGTTCTGGGCCTTTGAGTATTTAAATCAACCACTTAGCTGAGACCCCTGTCCTGGACTTAATGCCCCGAAACTTTCATTCCCACTTCCAACCCTCTCTCTGTCTTTTCCTCCCTAACCTTCCTCTAACTCGTACCATGGTTATGGTCCCAGGCCCTTCCATCACACGTGGACTCTACGTGGTATTGCTAATGCATGTCTGTGAGTATTTCCCTGTAAAACTTACCTCCCTACCATTTAAAGTCATCTGAATGTTTTTCTTCAAAGGTGCAAAATATTAAGTTAATGCTCCTTCCAAAATAGAACAAAACGATTGTGTTATCTCTCCCCATTCTTAAGAATAAGTGTTTGGATTGCAAAGTATTTGAACCACACTCCATTTTCTCTTATTAATAGAAAATTGGCCATAAATTGCTGAGGCGTGACTAGCTCATTTCCCAACACAGCTGCAAATGTTTTATGCTGGGATCACTTTTTATTTCTCAGAATGAAAGGAGAAAACCCTATAGAATTGACACCTTTCTAAATAGTACCTGGTGTCACTCCCTACAGAGAACAACTGACGAGTTGTTCTGAGGAACAACTGATTGAGAGTAGCGCCACCTTCAGGCAAGGCTGTTCCCTTGGAGCGCTTGACTTTATTTTCTTTTGCAAACTTCCAGAAGGCAGGCATTAAACATTTTATTGCCTTTTATTTTTCATGTTAAAAACTAATCTAAAATGCAGATATGCCTGGGAAGCGCTCAGTATTTAATGCACAATAATTTATAATAACACCTTATTATAATTTTCGAAAGCATATTACATTATACAAAGCATCTTTGCCCATAAATTATCTATTTTAATGGTCAAACAACCTGTGAAATATAGATTAGTATTCACATTTTATAGATAAAAATGTTTAGATAGATTTATTGATGTGCTCAAAGACACACTACATTAAAATAGACACTTCAGATTATGTCTGCTGATACCACATCCAGCACCCCGGTTGATAGCCATTTCTTATCTCCCCCAGATCATCTTTTCTCCTAGGACCAGCCCTCTTCTTTGGGATAGGATTTATTTCTCAATTACAAATACACGTCATAAAGTGGCTGCCAAACACAATGCCCTACTGACATCTCTTTCACAGGTTTTAGAATCCATACAATTAAAAGTGAGTTCTGGTCAGCATTTTTTTTTTCTTTTTTTAGTGAGAACCAAGAGAAAAATATGCCCCCCTCTCAGGTGATACACTTTAAAGCTCTTCACTGTCGTATCTCCAGGCTCATGAGAAAGGCAGTCCCGTCCCTGAGAACGAAGTTGACACTGGGAGAGGAAAAGCTGAGAGATGGTTTGCAAGTGGCTGGTGCCAGCACGTGTGGCCAGCGGACCCCATGTCCCACCCAGCTGTGGTGTCAATACAGTCACTCTTTCCCCTGGGCCTGGGCACTGGAGGTTTGTGTCTTGCATTCAAAAGACACAGGTTTCCTTTCCAATGTGTTAACTCATCTGAGCCTCACAAGAACATCATGAGTCACAGTTATTACAATTGCCATGTTGGACTTGAATGAACTGAGATTCTGTTTATTTGAAACTAATCTACAGAGATTCAAATTAGCAGGTGACTAACCTGAGATTAGAACTTCCCTCTTTTTTTTAATACCAAGTCTAATACTTTTCTTCCTTACCACACAGTTGATGTACTGTTGAACAAAGAAAAGGTAAAACAAGACAGAATCCTAACACTTAAGTATAATTTTCTGTTTTCTCGCAATAAAAATCTCTGTGTTCTATTAACTCAGATGTCCCCACTCTGAGATTAATGAGTACTTCTTCTTCCAGTTTACTACATCCAAAATAAGTTGCTATTTATTTTGGCCATTTATTACTGATCATTGAGTATGTATTTTCCCAAAGGATCAATATTAGTGATAGAGATTTTAACACATATAACATATAATCCTTGAATTTAAGGATTCTGTAGCTTTTTAAAAAAATTACTCTGATGTTTCTGTTATTTTTACCACCAGGGTGGTGCCCACACAAATCCCTTCTGCCTGGATGGGGTCCTTTATCCCAGCTGCTGTTAGTTTTGGCTGTTATTGGCTTGCAGTTACCCTCTCTGCCAAGAGAATTGCCTTAGGCTTAAAGGAGCCGCATCATCTAGAAATGTGCATAGGTTGTGCCCTTCTCTTGAGGCAGCTATCAGCCAATTCACAGATTGATTCACATCTTAGAACTCCCCACGGGGTTGAGCTGAGACCAGACTTCACCTGGAACTGCATATTTGCTTTTCTTCTTAACCTGTTCTATCCTGCTTTTCTCCTGCCCTGAGAGATCCCTTCTGAGAACACTCTGTCATTTGCCAGAAATTCTCACCTCAGGCTCTGCTTCTAGGGAACCTGGCCTAAGACATCATCTTTCTGGGGTTTTTACTCTTTTATTTACAACTTCACAGCCATAACATGTTTGTCCTTCCTACTGGCTCTTGCACCCATCTAGTTATACACTTGCTAACTATATTGATAACCAGGAGTAGGAAGAACATTCTGGTAGCTTTAGGTTTGGTCCTGAATCCACATACTCCCTATTGCATAATGCTCCTCTACTGGTTTAGCTGGCAGGTTTGAAGAGAGAGGGATATCCTGCATTCCTTAAAATAGCTTAGCAACAACTGTGCTAATTTTAGATAAGAACACAAAATGCCTCGGGATGTAAAAATGTGATTTTTTTCCCCCTTGCAAGATCAAATTATATGAAAATGCTTGCAGGAAGTGCAGGATAAGTTAAGAATGTCATGACTTTCACTTGAGTTGAACTAAAGGCAAGAGCTGGGGAAATGAAGTCAGGGACCCCTCTCTGATATTGACATGTCTCGTTGATGGAGTCCTGAGACCACAGAGGCCAGCGTGTCCACAGCAATCATGTATTAAGTTAGGAATGATGTCAGCATCTATGCTATGAAGAAAAGTACAAAGAGTAAACTGTAAAAATGCATCAAAAATTGGTAGTTTATCAAGGACATAGGAGTCACCAGGTAAGAGGTGAGGATAGCCACAAGATAAAAAGAGAGAAGGTATAGTCAGGGTGGAAAGAGCTTAGTAAGCACAGATGGGTTGCTTATTGACATATTTTATGTATTCCAGAAAAAGTTAGGTTGGCTAATGTGGCCCAAAGGAACTGATGTTGAATGAGCACAAATCTTACGGAGTACATATCTTACTATTAAGGCAAAACAACAATTCCATGAAGTATTTACAATTATTGTCTTTTTTTTAAAGATTTTATTTATTTTTTTCTAGACAGAAGGAAAGGAAGGGAGAAAGAGAGGGAGAAAAATGTCAATGTGTGGTTGCCTCTCACACACCCCCAACTTGGGACCTGGCCTGCAACCCAGGCATGTGCCCTGACTGGTAATCGAACCAGCGACCCTTTGGTTCGCAGCCCGTGCTCAATCCACTGAGCTACACCAGCCAGGGCTACAATTATTGTCTCATACTACAATGGAAGAAGCCAGACTCAAAGTTAGGCGACGTGTCTGAGATCACACAGAGAGAGTGAGAGGTGGGGAGTCAGGGCTCAAGCTCATCTGTCTGATTCTGAACCATTTGGTTCATGCTGTGGTGCCTCGTATCCCAGCTGTTTCTCTGCTCTATAATCTTACTAGATCCCTTTGACATTCAGGTAATTTTGCCATTTTACAACATTGGAAATGTGAGATGCAGTGTTGTCACTGATATTATACAGCTAATTTTAGAACTTTTTTCCTAACTGTAATGATTTTTAAGGTCATATTCAATAATAAGTTCTAAATACCTGTCTTAAAGAGTTATTTCCTTTGCCTAGTGTACAGTTGAGCTTCTTTCTGGTCATTCTCAGTTGTTCCCTGTTTTGAAGCTTTGGTGTGGCAGGAACTAATGATTATGTCCAGGTCCAGTGACTCAACAGCAATCATGATGTATCAGTTTTTGTCATGGTTCCTTTCTGCTTCTACTTTTCCCACCCAAAGAACAAACACTTCTTAAATGTGCTCCCATTTGGGTCTTTCTTCTTTCCCTTTATTTGACTGGGTTGCCTGCCTTTCAGTCTTACTCGGGACTAAGGTAAAACCACCACTAACATACCGCAACCTTCTAACTCCCAGCCAAATGCCCTTGATCTTAACCAGCTGCTCTTCATTAGTTCTCGGACCAGTAAACCACGTGAAGAAGACTTACTGGAAAAATCACTGACCTGTCTATGTCCCATTGGGTATAACATTATCTCTCTACATACATGTAGTATGTGTGATTGTGTATCAGTACACCACCCTTTCCCATGCATACATGTAGCATACTTTTTTAACTAGGAAAAGTTCCCTAGAGGTCATTTTGGGCCCAATATTCCCATTTTATAGATGAAGGTCTGAAGTCCAGAGCTGACACTCCATCCGGGGTTATGCAATTACATTATAAGATATATCATCATTACTGTTTCTTTCCACAACTCCACTGTCACTCAAAAATACCGGGACAAGTCACTATGTGACATATTTTAGTTGTTCACCTTGGTGTGGAGGATATATTAGGCTACTTCCCCAAAAGCAGATCTTATAATGAAAATTTGAAGGCGATTCATTTAAAATCTGCTCCCAGGAAAAAGCAGTGAGGCTATAGAAGAAGCAGTCAAGGAAGCAGAGGGAACTGAGCAAGGATGATTTCAGGCAAAGTTTCAGCCTTAGCCTGATTCTATATGGATCTCAGGAATGCATATGATACTGAGAGACTTACCCCTTTGGGGCCACAGGGCTGGGCTTTCATGCCCCTGTATCAGTCAGTCACTATCTTCAGCTCCCCTCAGGAGACATGAACTTCTGATTTTGTGTCATAAAGTGGCTATTGTAACCAAAGAGAAGACCTCTGAAGAAACCTGTAGGGATAAGGTGTTAGCAGTAAAGACTGCAGGAGGCTGGTGTTGGACATTAGGGCAGGTCAGCCACAGTGCCCCCTGCAGACAGTGAGGTCACAGAGGCAATATAGTTTCTCAAACCTTGAGCAGCACCTAGGTCCCCTGTGTCTTTGTGTCAGACACTCCTTCCCCACGTGCCCACGTGGCTGCCTCTTTTATCTTTCATGCCTCAGGACTCCCTCAACAGTCCTCCTGTGACCACCTTGTCTAATATAGGTCTCAGCTCCACCCGCCCATCCCATTGCCCTATGTTTTTAAAATTTATTTCTTTACAATTTTAATATCTCTTTGTCAAATCAATATAAGCTCCACAGGGCTTGAGAATTCATCTTTCTTTTCGTCATTTTATGGCACACAGTAGGTATTCAATGTATACATGTTGAATAGCAATAAATGAATGGATGATAAAAGATTATTGTGAAGCATTTGTAGAGAAATGTGGAACTATCAAGAAGTTCTGGCAGTGAGTATTGTGGCGCATAGAATTTGTTGTCATTCTCTTCTTATCAGTATGCAAGAGAATATATGTGTATTCAAGTTCCATCTTTAGTCTTCCAAATCATTGTAGACAATATTAGTCTTAACGGGTATATTTTACAATGGTGAAATGCTTCCAGAGAATTTTTGAAGAAAATTATGGCATTGAAGGGAGCCTTTTAGTTCTTTGATACATTATGTCTCTCAATTGAATGTAATAGCTTCTCTTTTCCCCCCAGAAGATGTGTGCATTTCATTTTATGTCATTATCTGATATATGTTGGGAATAAAAGGCATTTTCCCTCTTTTTCTGCATGGGACACATACTGTAGAAAATTTTCATGAGCTGGTGTCTACATTACATCTCATTTTGGATGAGCTCCAGCCCCTTTTCTTTTCTGTTGCAGTGTGGGGGATATATTGATTCAATTATATAATTTATATCCTATTCTTCAAATCAGAAATTGGCATGGGCATTCGGACTGCACAAATCTTTTTCCCTGCACTGATATTTTTTTCTTTAGCCAAATGTCATTTTCTTGAGCATCTATTTAGCCATTACCTCATGATATAAAGAAATGTGAAATCTGTTACAAGGAAGATGACGTTGTGACCTAGAGAGGAGTCCTCTGGGAGGCTTAAACAGGTTTACTATGAGATTGAAATGAATGTGATGTTATGTTCAGATTAACAATTAAATTTATTTTTTTGTGTGTGTGTCTTCCTTACTTTGGAGGAAATGAGAATGAGATAATGTGGCTTTGGTTAAAGACTAAGGACAGGAATCAATCTTAACCTTAAAAATAACAACTTAAATATACAAATTGTTCTTTAAGTTCCAAGGTGCTCCATGTGAAGCAGTGAACTATAGCTGTGACTTTAGGTTTGAACTAATAATAGATGGCTAATGTAATGGCCAGAAAACATGTAATTATCTGTAGAGTGCCTTTTATTCTGTGCTAGGTGAGAGAGTAGTGGCTATGGCCAGTCTCTTCATTGCAGTATTGGCACATGTAGACACCTGCTAAATATTTGTTTATATTGGAAAGATAAATAGATGTGATTGAAAGAGGAGGCTGAGAGAGAGAGAAGAAATCAGAAAGAGAGAGAGATTGGAAATTCTGAAACAGATGCCCTGGGAGGCTCAATACCATGAGGACACTCTTACACCCATCACATAGTGAAGAAGTACTGGAAACAAATGAAGCAACTTGGAGGTGCAAAATTCCAAAGATACAGTGTAATCAAGAATAAATCAAATAGACTAGGAATGTATAAATTGTGGAAAACTGCATAACAATCCCTATTTTTTTTCCACCCCGTCCCGATATTCATTTTCTTTGCCATATGGCTTGACAGTGTTCTCTAGACCATGGGCTGAGTGACTTCTTTCTGTCCTTGAAAGGGACTTAACAATGTGCTTTTTTTTTTTTTTTTTTTTTTTTTTTGATGGAGGCTCAAAAAAAATGATAGTTCAGAGCTGTGCCTAGGGTGTGTGGGACTCCCAGACTTTTTTTATTACTATTTTTTTGGTCAGTCCTCAGTCTATATAGACAATTTGATTTTAAAATGTGTTACAAAATTCATGGTCCCATGTGACAGATACTGTGACATATTGACGAAGATTTTTAGAATAATATGTGGCGAAGAGGTACTTATGTATTCATTGTCCAATCAGTGCTGGCAAAGATGCCACATTGTCCCTCTCTTCACTTTCAGTTCCAGAAACCATCTCTTTCTGTTTTGTATGGTTACATCTGCCATTCTAGGTTTATTCTGTACTTTTCATTGAAAACAGGGGTAGCAACTCTCAGAGTACTATGGCTGTTCAAGATCTGCTTGTATAGTAACATTTTGAAACAACATAGACCATTTTTTACTCTGTAGGTCCTAACACCATTTTTTTTTTTTTTTTTTTTTTTTTTTACTGGTGGTTACTTCATCTCTCACAGTGCTGCATTATGCATTGTGTTTTTAATGGCTCTCTCAAAGGTCGTTGTGCTTCATCAGAGACAATGATAATTGTTAAGCCTTACCCAGAGAATGCAGGTAAATATGCATGACAATTGTTTTCTGGTCATGTTAAGTTTAAAATTTCAAATTTTATAGACTAAAAATAGAATAACACGTATTCCAGCCATTTCTTCTCTTGAACTCTTTAGCCTATAACCACTGTATTTCTAGAATGTGATCTACTTTCCGTTCAATACACCAGCAGGAAGAGTAGGGGAGGGGCACATTGGTGGCAAGTTGAAGATCCCATGAAATCCATACCAATAGCATTGCCAGACTGCTGACATCAGCTGGAGGGTAGGAAATAGGAGGGGCTGCCAGAGGAGATCCTGAACTACCCAGTGCCACAGTGAGGCAGTGGGAAGGGCCACAGTCCCTGGGTAACTAAGACTTGTGAACACTCCACCTTCGGTGTGGAGCCTCCTGCTCACGGAGGCAGATCCCCCGACAGTTGGGAACCGCCCAGCCTGGTTTCAGAAGCTGTAACCACCCACATGGCTAAGGCTGAGTGAAAGACCTTGGGACCATAAGCCACTTAGAAGGTAAAGCTTATCTCCCTGGCAGGGACACCACCTCTGCCCCTTTTACTTCACCCTGCTCGGCCCCAAGCGCATGGCCGGTTAGCCAATGATGGGTAAGATTCCTCAAGGGAGGAATTACCTAAGATAGGCATAGTCACTAAGGGGCCCCTAGTGAAGGACTTGGGGGGTTACAGAAAAAGGGGGTGATGGACCCTCACCCCTAGGCTTTAACGTAGCCTGAGTCCTCATTCTGTCTGCAAGAAGTCTCCTAATCTCTTGGCTGCCTTACTTCCCCTGCCT
Source organism: Micronycteris hirsuta (assembly GCA_004026765.1). Classification (NCBI taxonomy): domain Eukaryota; kingdom Metazoa; phylum Chordata; class Mammalia; order Chiroptera; family Phyllostomidae; genus Micronycteris; species Micronycteris hirsuta. Next base: position 16,104 of record PVJI01019390.1, on the reverse strand, counting down.
GACTTAAGCCTGAAGCAATGACAGAGGGAGGCACAGTCCAGTGCTGGAAAGGGCGGGTTCCTTGGGGCAATCGAGCTTAAGAAAGAATGCATAAAATCCTGTGAAACCTACTTTGCTAATTCCCTCAATTTAAATGATAGGGGTCCAAGCATGAGATGAGTTTGTTCCCCAAAGTTTTATGGCCCTTTAGCTATCTGACCCTGACTCAAAATAAGCCCTCAGAGTTCTTTGAATGTTACCTATTGTTTGATCATTACTGCCTGACAATGATTGATGAGCTTTACATATACATCCTGTATTCGTGTGCATGCAAATTAAACCCAATAAAAGCCCATTGAGGAACAGGTTCCTGGTCCTTCTCCTTTAGAGATCAGCCACGTTTCCTACCCAAGCAGATCATGTCTTGGTAGACTTATTCTCATCCATAACACTACAAAAACTGCTGGCCAGAGTCCGCCCCTAAGCAATATGAAAGCAGGAGGAAGTACTTCACTGAGCGTGCAAGGCTGGTAAGATAATTGAATAGGGGGAAAAGCCCTCCCACCCCCTTCCAGTACTGATTGGGCATGGGACCAGGAGAATACAGGCACAGGTCATAGAGGTCAGAATGGTGGCAGGGGGAAGGTGGGGAGGGAAGAAGTCTATCAGTCTATCCTGGGGAAAAGAAGCAGTTGGCTGGGGGTCAGATACTCCAGGACCATGTGGAAGTTTGGGAAGTAAATTAGGCATTCTGAGGAAGCATCTAGTCCATCCCACATCCAAAACTGATAGAAACCCAAGGAAACAAAGAAAGCTCTCTTGCTCAGGGCTGTTGGTTGGGACCTGAACTTAGAAAGTGTATTGGCCTGCCCTCTCCATGGGCCACATGATTCCAAGGTCTCCAGGAGAGAGTCTCTGACTTATCAACTTAGTGGAACATTCACTGGTGCCTCTGCAGATTCCACTGCCCAGGAGCAAGGGACCTTGCTGCTAGAAGCCACATGACCAATGGCAGCTCTGGCACCACATGCAGCCTCCAGGAGGGAGCCCAAAGCCAGATAACATCCCACTTAGCTGCCTCAGGCTCCAAAAGAAAGTTCTTTAAAATAGTGCAGGAATTTTGCCTTTGTTATTGGTCTTACTGAGAATAGCTGGGTTTTGTCTGTGTTTTGCAGAAGAGAAGAGCCTCATGTGTCTGGAGACAGGGAGTCCTACATCCTCCCAGACTGAACATTTGAATTAAAACCAGACTCTGCCTCTAGAATTTGCCTTTTGATGGCAGCATTCAACCTAACCCCACTTTGGTTTGGTAACAAAATGTTAGTCCTTGTGAAGCTTGTCCTAAGATTGATTCAGGAAAGCATTGTTCCACCACATGGATTGAAAAGTCCATTGTCAGTGGAGATGAATGGTCACCAGATCTTTGCAGAAGGTAGGCATGGCCAACTCCAGAAAATTTCTTCAAACACAGCATGGAAGCAGAGGAGGGGGGTGTGACTATGCTGGGGACTAGCTGCAAGGAGCTCCTCAGGTAAAGATAGCTCTGCCACACCCATTGCCTTTGGGTGCTACAGATCCCTAGCAGCCCTGTTATCAGAATGAAAATAGTCAGCACTTATTAAGTCCAAAGGTAGCTGTTGATTATTAGTAGCCAGGAGCCCTGATTTTGTCCAATGTCTGATATGAGTGAGATTCACCCTAATTTAGCAAGTCAGTACTGCTCTGGTGGTTCAAATCTATGCAAACCTACAACAAAATGATGTGATGGCCAATCAGAACTATGTGCTCACTGCACTACCCTCTGAAATTCCCAAGACAACCCCACAGGCAGGGATCCTGGAGAGCTTAGGGACATCTAGTCAACTCCATGCGTAGAGTAGAGGGTTAAGAATACTCTGTTCATTGTGAACTTGGCATGTTTCTTAATATCCTTGTGTCTCCATTTCCCTGTTTATAAAATGGAGATAATGTCACTTTCTATTTTGATTAATTATTTTGGTGAAGGTTAAATAAGATACCTTATGCAAAGCTCTTAGAAAAATGCCTACCACAAAATTTAAGAGTTTGCTACTTGTCTTGAGCTTTTTACAATAACCCATTTCATGTTATACCTTCTGGCATTTCCCAGTTTTCTTTGGCATCCACAGAAAAATATTCTCCTAATTGACATGCACAAACTCTCCATCTCATTGTACAAGAAAATTCCAGAGTCTTTAACTAGTAATAGGGTCAGAAGAGTAAAGACCAGAACAACAGATCGATGTCATAAAAAACATGCATGTCCCCCGGCTGGTGTAGCTCAGTGGATTGAGCGCGGGCTGGGAACCAGAGGGTCCTGGTTCGATTCCCAGTTGGGGCACATGCCTGGGTTGTGGGCCAGGTCCCCAATGAGGGCCACATGAGAGGCAACCATACATTGCTCTTTCTCCCTCCCTTCTCCTCTCTCTGAAAATAAATAAACAATTAAAAAAAAAAAAAAACATGCATGTCATTCTACCAGAAAGATGGAGCTGCACCAAAGCCCTTCCTCAGAAAGTGTAGGTGATGAAAAATAGAAGTGACTATTGTTGTAAGGGGGAAAGGGTTGCAAAATGAGAGTATAAGTGCTGTTATTTTTTTTCTTCCTTCCCCTTCTGATACCACTACGCTAATGCTATTACACTGTACTACTTCATTGCCATTTTTTGACCATTGAGTAAATGTGAGGCACTGTACAAGATGTGTGCCATAGAAAGAAAATGAATAAATAATGCTTTATGTTCCCAGTGAGGGAAGAAAATGTCTAAATAATTTCACAGCCTCTGAAGAAATAGTGTAATTTTCATTGAGAAAAGGGCCCTAGGGTTATCTGGAAAATACTATTTTTAAAAAATTATATATCCATAAAAGCAATAATGTATATATAAGTTAAAATATTTTCTTTAATATAGTTAATGCAAAACAAAAAATGTTGATGTCTAAATGGGTGACCATTGTGTACCTGGATAATATTTTTATATGAAACTATGACAATTTGATTTATTAAGAAACAGATGAAGGTAACCCTTCACATTTAGCAAAACAAACAAACAAACAAACAAACAAAAAACAAAACCTCTGGTTCTAGAGTCAGAACATTTGGTTCTTTGGTACAGTAACTGGGTATATTACTTCAATTCTTGCAATTGCAAAATAAGAATATTGACATAAGTGGAGTCAACTTGTATTGTCTGCTTTAGATAAACACTAAGAATGTTATTATTGATATTATTTATGGAAAATCCTACAATTTAATTTAAATTAGACATCATAATTACATTTAAATTAGATGTCATAATTACATCTGTCTTATATACGCACACTTTCTATTACTACTGGTTACAGTAATTGATGATCCAATGAGTCCTTGGGAAAATAATTCCCATTGATAATATTCCCATTCTTTTATTAGAAAGTCTAATTTTTAAAGATCTTAAAAGGGTTTCAAGCCTTGTTAATTCATGCTGAGGAGAGGAAAAGTACAAAATTCAAAGGGATGGATGGCCAAGAAGCATGTAAAAATATGCTCAAATTCACGAATAATTATGGAGATGAAATTAAAACTATTGAAAGGTATAGTCTTACAAGCATGTTATTGGCAATGTCATTTAAATTTGATACTACCAAGTATTTGGTAGATATGGGAAACTATTTTTAATGGGATCATAAATTGGTTCAACTGCTTTAGGGAAATATACACACACACACACATACACACACATGTATTCAATTTAATAATTATTTATTGAATGCCTATCATGTATCAGGCAGTGTGCAAGGCTTCTTACACATGTGATTACATTTAATCTTCACAGTCACATTGCAAGGTTGGTTTTTTACTAGATGATGAAACTTAGTGAGAGCAGTTAAAGAGCTCGTCCAATGTCATAGCTCAGCTGGGTGGAACCCAGGTTTGAAACTAGGCTTATTGGATTTCAAGTCGTATGTGCTTAAATCTATTTTGTACTTCTTCCCACTATTTTTAAAGGTTTTTTAAAAATATTTTTTTATAGTTCAAGTACAGTTGTCTCCATTTTCCCCCCACCACATGTCCCCAGCCCCACCCATCCCTGCCTCCTACCGTTGAACCTACCCCTTTTGGTTATGTCCATGTGTCCTTTATACATGTTCCTTGTGGCCCTTCTCCTATTTTCCCCCATTATCCCTCTCCTCTCCACCCTTCTGGTTACCGTCAGTTTGTTCTTTATTTCCATGTCTCTGGTTCTATTTTGCTTGCTTGTTTTGTTGATTAGGTTTCACTTATAAATGAAATCATATGGTATTTGTCTTTCATCACCTGGCTTATTTCACTTTGCATAATGCTCTCCAGATCTATCCATGCTCTCTCGAAGGGTAGGAGCTCCTTCTTTCTCTCTGCTGCGTAGAATTCCATTGTGTAAATGTACCACAGTTTTTTGATCCACTCATTTACTGATGGGCACTAGGGCTGTTTCCAGCACTTGGTCATTGTAAATTGCGCTGCTATGAACATTGGGGTGCATATGTTCTTTTGAATTGATGTTTCAGGATTCTTAGTGTATAATCCCAGCAGTGGAATTTCCAGGTCAAAAGGAAGTTCCATTTTTAGTTTTTTGAGGAAGTTCCATACTGTTTCCACAGTGGTTGCAACAGTCTGCATTCCCACCAACAGTGCACTGGGTTTCCTTTTCTCCACAACCTCATCAGCTCATGTTGTTTGTTGCTTTGGTTATGACGGCCATTCAGACCAGTGTGAAGTGGTATCTCAAAAGGTTCTGAAAAAGTTATTTTTAAAAATTAAGATAAGATTCACAACATAAAATTCACTATGTTAAGTGTAAAACTTGGTCAATTTTATAATATTCATAGTGTTGTGTAACTATCATGACTGTCTTATTTAAACATTTCTATCATCCCCACAAAATAAACCTTTACCCATTAGCAGTCACTCCCTTTGGAGAATTATTTAGCAGTATCAAAGTATCAGTTATCTTTTACTACAAGAATACTGTTATAAATCACCCCAAAATTCAACGTCTTAAAACAAGAACCATTTATTGCCTTTAATGGGCTCACTGATCATGCATGTGTGGTCAGCTGTAGGTCAGCTGGACAAGTCTAACAATCCTAGACTAGACACATGGTTGACTTTTGGCTGGCTGAGAGCTTGTCTAGGATGGCTGATGAGATGCCTGGGCTCTCCTCTACATGTCTCTTATATATGTCTGTTATATCTCTTTAGAAGGCTAGGCACATTCTCCTGAAAGTCTCAGAGAAGCAAGAGTGAGCAAGTTGAGTTATGCAAAAATGGAAACGGAGATGTATAATCATTTTCAAACCTATATTTGCATTATATTTGTTACTGTCTAACTGGCTAAAGCAAAGCACATGACCAAACTCAGGATCACACTGTTAGAGGAAAAGGATTGTGGATAAAGTGAGGCCATTAATTGGGGCCATTCACCCAATAGCCTATGACCCAATATTTCCATTCATAAAATCTCTAACCCATATATACAAGAACACTTGTATAGGTATATTGATTGTAGTATTGTTTGTAATTGTTAAAATAAATTAGAAAGGCTTTAAGTGCCCACCAAGAGATTAATTAAAAATTTAACAGAATCATACAACAGATGCTTTAATGAAGTAAAATAAACAATATTCTTCAAAACCAAATATTAAGTAAAGGAAAGCAAGTTGAAGAGGGATATGTAGAGCATGATATTATTTATAAAAATTAAAATAAAGAAGATATACACACCAGTGATTCTTTGTTTGTAGAAATGTATGCAGTAAAATATACCCCACTAACTTATGTGTTTATTTCTGGGAGGGTGGGGGGAAGGCGGGGAGAGAAGAACAGAAGAAGCAAGAAAGGGAGGGGAATGGAAGAAAACTAGATTCAGTTGTGTCTGTATTATGTCTTAAGGAATTGGTAGTAGAAATATATGTCTGGTGATCTTTTCTTAATTTTGAAATCATTCATAATATTAAAAATTTTTAGTGGGAGATAGTCTGTATACACAAAACATCCAGAGAGTTATATCTCGAAAAGCATGGAGAAAGAACTTTTTACACAATCTAAGAAAGAAGTGCAGATCTTTGAATTACTAAATCAACCATTGGACCAGGGAGGCTTCTCTGTTCAGTATTCAAACAAATTGTCAAAGTAGGCCAGCCTCTGTTAATTAGACCAAGAGAGGGTCCGCTTACAGATAAAGTGAGTGTAATCAAATGTCTTCATGGAAGTATTGTCACTCACAAAAATGACAATGAATACTCTTCATATACAATGATGTACATATACATAACTCAGCTGTGTTTTGGTGGCTCCACTTTGTGGAATGGTTCTGAAATTGACTTAAGGTAGGACAAGGAAATGGCACCTCAGAAACAACGTCTCTTAGTTTTACTCTAAGCATGGTTCATGAACCAGGATCATCATTCAGGAGCTTGAGAGAAATGTAGATTCTCAGACCCTGTCTGAGACCTCCTAAATCAGAATACCTGGGGGTAGAGCCTAAGAATCTGTGTTTTAAGCAGCTCTTCAATTCATTCTAGTGCATACCCTCCAGCAAACTGGAGCAGCCACTGTGGAAAACAGTATGGAATTTCCTCATAAAACTGAAAATGGGACTGCCTTTTGACTTGGCAATCCCACTGCTGGGATTATACCATAAGAATCCTGAAACACCAATTCAAAAGAACTATGCACTCCAATGTTCATAGCAGCACAATTTACAATAGTCAAGTGCTGGAAACAGCCCTAGTACCCATCAGTAAATGAGCGGATCAAAAAACTGTGGTACATTTACACAATGGAATACTACACAGCAGAAAGAAAGAATTCCCACTCTTCATTACAGCAAGGATGGAACTGGAGAGTATTATGCTAAGTGAAATGAACCAGGTGGTAAAAGGCAAATACCATATGATGTCACCTATAAGTGGAACCTAATTAACAAAACAAACAAGCGAGCAAGATAGAAACAGAGACATGGAAATAAAGAACAAACTGACAGTGACCAGAGAGGAGGAGTGAGGGGGATTATGGAGGAAAGAAGGGGAAGGGTTAAGTCAAGGAACATGTATAAAGGACTCATGGACAAAGACAATGGAAGGGGGAAGAACTGAATTTGGTACGGGGGTGTGGGGCAGTAATGGGGGAAAAATGGGGACAACTATAATTGAACAACAATAAAAAATTAATTAAAAAGATAAAGAAAAACATTGCCACATCTCTTTTCAAATAATTAACAGTTAAGAGCATCTAGGCAATGATGGTATCCACAAAATAGTAGTGATATGATTACTGCAATCTCAAAGAGAAATGCTTATAGGAGGTGCCCATAAGGCTATGATGAGTAATGGGGCATCTAAAGCAGGGATTTTAGTTCCTATTGCACTGAAATACATTTATTGTTTCAGTAGTCAGCTTAGTACAATACCAAAACAGGAAATTGAATAACTAAGAGTGGAACTGAAAAATATATTTATTCACATTTCATTTCCTATACTTGGAACATCTTTATACCTTGTATATTACTTTTTGATTTAAAAAATTATATAGATCTCTTTTGATATATAACATGTACATCACTGTCTACTCCACAGAGATTTCTCACAGAAGGATGAGGAAATGTTCAGCTTCAATTCATATTTTTATTTGCCTTGATGAAATAAAATGCCTATGGAATTTAATGGAATATACTACATAAAACTAATTTAACTTTTATTCTAGTGGCCACATCTATAAAAGAGCAATTTTCGATGAAGTTTGAAATTCTGTGAAATTTAATCACCAACTATCCAGAGAATAGCTATAAAATATTTTTGAGTTTTCATTCACGTGTGCAGTTGTATCTTAGAGCCTTAACTTCTGCAGAAAAGTATATTCTTTGTTAAAATATGTTTTTGTTCTCTTATGTCACTACTCATACATGTACATTAACTTGACAAATACATATTGAGCACTATGTGCTGAATATATGCTTGGTTTTAAGAATAAATTAGTAAATTTAAGAATAAATCAGATATAGCTGCAGATTACAGGGGATTTACAAGCTGGGTTAGGGTTGGGGAGACAGACAAAAAATAAGCAATTTTCTACGTCGCAGGGTGATAAATGCTGTAAATAAATCAGAGCATGGTGAGGGTATAGAGAATCGTGGGAGTGCTATTAACTGGGTGGTTAAGGAGACTTTCTGATAAAGGGACTCTGAGGGAAGTGAGGAAGTGAATCGTGGGGATATGGGAGAAAGAGTTCTCAGACAGAGGGAACAGGGAGTGCAAAGTCCCTGAGGCAGGAGTATACTGGAGTTCTAGAGAAATAGCTATTAGACCAATTTTGTTGAAGCCTAGTAAGAAAGGAAAGCGACCAAGGTAAGAAGGTAAGTTGCATAAACCTGTCAGATATTGCAATTTGAGAGCAATCAGCTCTTATTATGCCAATAGAGACTTTGCAGTATTATCCCAAATCAAGCGATTTTATTTCCTATACTATATGCAAATTGTGCAGCTGATACCGAAATGTCATTAAGAGAATAATTTGCATTCCTGTCAGTAATAGGGAAATCACTATATGCTGTCTGGAATGTAAAGTGAACCATAGAGTTGGACAAACCGAAAAAAAAAAGAATGCACACCTGGTTAAAGGACACCCTCTTCCTGTCTTTCAGGAACACTCTCTCTCCTTTCTCCCATCATTAGCTTAGAATTTAGAAATATTTTTTATTCTGGGCCAAGGCTCAGGGCAGGGTCGGGGAGCAGGTTATAAAATCCTCATTTTTAATCTGGAATGATCCTTTGAGTTTTGCTGAAATCTCTCTTAATATACATTGAATTCCTAGAGAGTACTTTTCAACATAAGGTAAAATGTTTGGAAATACTTTGGATGATAATATCCCACAAAGGGCATAATTGTATCCCAATGGATCTATAATGTGTCTGTAGCTATTGGGAGGTCATGACTTTTTTCAGGCAAGACTTCTTTCAGCTCCTAGAATCTGTCAAGTACCCCACGCCACAGGGCCTCAGCACATGCTGATTTTTCCTGCTTGGACGTACATTTGGATGACTCAGAGGTGCCTAGGCCACACCCCAGATTCATTACGTTAGGATCTCTGGGATGGGAACTAGCCATCAGTACTGTCTAAAGTTCCCCAGGGGATTCCAATGGCAACCATGCCTTCCAACCACTTTTTTAAGCATCTGCTTCTGAACCCTAGTCCCACCCCACTTCATGCCTACTTCTTTTTGGCTTCCTTGCTCAGAGACATACTCCATGGCATGCCTTTGTTCTGACTCTAAGTCAAGTACCCCTAGTATACGTGTATCTTCCTCTCTGAAAACTCTTACTGTAGTAGTTACTGTAACATTATTTGTTTAATTTCTTTCCCCTCCAAACTCTTTTAAGAGCGGTCTTGAAAAGACTTGTTTAATAGGGCATGGGCAACACTTGCAATCCTGGTATCTGAAGGCCAAGAGTGATGACTGAGTCTGTCTTAAATTCTTTTCTTTCTAAATTAATCACATGGCCCGTATGAGCATACCAAAGTAGTGCTGACCAAATTTATCTCAGGCAAATTTATGTTTCCCAAATAGGACTTTGTGGTTCAAACTAAGTATTCAGAGAACACCCTGAAATATGAGATACAGCATAGGCATCTAAGTATTAAGCAGGTACTTATCTTTTGCCACACAATTTTCATCAAACAAAACTTGCCTGATGTGCAGGAAAATACATGCTGTTGAAAAAATGTGTTATCCCCTACTCTTGATTATTAGCTCTATGAGGGAAATGACTATCTCTGATTTTTTTTTATTTTATTTATTTATTCTTAGAGAGAGGGGAAGGGAGGGAAGAGGGAAAGAAATAGCAATGTATGGTTGCTCCTCACATGGCCCTCACTGGGGACCTGGCCTGCAACCCAGGCATGTGCCCCGACTGGAAATCGAACTGGGACCCTCTGGTTCCCAGCCCGCGCTCAATCCACTGAGCTACACCAGCCAGGGCTTCTTCTTCTTCTTTTTATTTTTTTTACCATAAGATAATTCTCCAGGGCTAAGCACTTGCTACTGTATAATTATTTGTAGAATGGCTGAACTAGAATGAAGAAAACTACTTTAGGGGTTTATTTTCCAGCTGACTCCAATTCAGTTAAGGGGGGAAAAAAGCAGTGGTTCTCATTCCTGATTGAATATTAGTATCACCTAGGGTAGGAGCTGTTGAAAATATCAATGCCTAGACCCCAACCCAACCAAACAAAAAAACTCCAGAATTTTGAAGGTTGAGGCATTCATGACTTTGTTTCTGTTACTCTTAACACATTAACTGTTTTGCCAGATTAATTTAGCAACTTAAAACAACATGCATTTATTATCTCACAGTTTTAGCAGATCAGAAGTTAGGTTATGTAGTGGCTCAGTGCTATGTTCAGGTTCTTGTCAAGCTGAAATCCAGTACTTGACCACAGCTTCAGTTCTCTCCAGGGCTCTTGATTCTCTCCCAAGATCACTGGTTGTTGGCAGAATTCATTTGCTTGAGGTTATAAGACTGAGTTCCCTGATTTCTTCCTAGTTTTAGGCCGAAGATCGCTATCATCTTCAGGAGGCCACCCTGAAGTTCTTGTCAACTGGATCCTCCATCTCAGCAACAGAAAACCTCTTTGGTGTCAAAATCCCTCTGTGCTTCAGATCTCTGCGACTCTGAGACTTCTCTCCTGGGCAAAATGTTCTACTTCTAAAGGCTTAAGTGATAAGGTCAGGCCTTTTATTTATTTAATTAATTAACTAATTATTGCTTGTTAATTTTTTAGTTGAGATATAATTGGCATATAACATTGTGTAAATTTAAGGTGTACAACGTATTTATTTGATGCATTTTTATTGCAAAATAATTGGCACCTTGGCACTGTAGCTAGTGAAGAGATAATCTTACTTTTTTGAAATTGACTGTTATTTTTATATAATGTAATCAGTTAAATGAAAGCCACAAAACTCACAGTCCTAGGGATTATGCAGTATGTGTAAACTGGGGATGGGGGTTCAGGAAGTCTGGGGCCATTTTTAAATTTTGGCTAACACAATTGGTATTAAAAAACTCTCCAGCTGAGCAGAACTACTGGATTAAATCTGTCATATATTACAAAGGCCAATGTGTAAAGTGACCTTTAAACATAGTAATTTTAGAAAGAAATGCCTCTTCTACTCACCAAAACAAAGTAAGCAAAGACTTACTTGGCCCGTGTGACTCTCAGTAGAGATACCATCTGAGAGAAGACCTGCCTATGGGATTTAAATGCATTCTAAGATGCACTACTTCTGAATTCTAGAGCAACTGTCAGGGTCCCACCTGGTAATAGTGCTAACCACCCCCAGTAGTTCAGCTGAAGAGACACTGGTGGAAAAACTAATCATAGGAATGTGGGCGGGGCTAAGGGAACAATCAAGGGATGGAGATGCACTTGGAGAATAGCAACAGTGAGGAGTCATTATCACCTGTGGGAGGAATTGATCGGCATCTCTGGAGTCCATGAAGAGCTGGAGGTGTGGAGGAAGCTGTGCATGCGAGGGACACCAGCTTCTCTCAGAGACCAGGTACAGAAGCAGTGAGGGACCAGGGAGCAATCCTCGGACTTTCTCGCCTCTCATCCTGCCAGTGCTTTCTAGTGGCCCAACCCAAGTGGAAGCCCCTGGCAAGGAGGTCTAGGAGAAGCTTTGCAGAGGAGTGAGGCCTTCTGGGGTACAAGCAGGGCAGAGAATGGCCAAAGGGAACTGGCATAGGCAAATAGAGAGTAGCCATCTTGAAAATGATATATGTATTTTTCAGATTGAGGAAATGTGTCTTGAAAATTAAAAAGTGGCATACCATGGGATTCTTTATGTACTATAAAATAAATGACCAGAGTTGCCTATGTAGGTGAGAATTGCCAATTAAATAATTTAGTCATCAGTCCTGGGCCCAGAGTTGCCCTCCATTTTATTTTTAACTTTTCCAGTTCTGTGTAGATTAGCTATAGGAAAATGAGGTTGGTACTGGTATAGAAGGCAAGGAAAGGGAAGTTGGATATGTATGTTTTTATTTTTGAGACCGGTAATACATGAATGCATGCCTTTAAAATAGTACAAGCATAGACAGGAAGATGGCGGCAAGGTAGATGGGAGTGGAGCCCAGTTCTCCTTGTGCCCAGCTGGAAGACCTAGCTGATCTTCCAAGGAACAGAGTGAACAGCCAGCAGAATCCCAGCTTACATGAAATTTGGAGGCAAAAAATTGCAGAGGACATTGAAAAACAGTTTTTTTAGGACAGTGCACTGGGACAGTAACATCCCTGGGATCTGCACCGGGACCAAGGCTGCTGAGGCCCCTAGCCTGGCACCTGCTGGAGATATGGGGAGGAGAGTTAGAGCACCAGCTCCCTCCCCTACCAGAGCAGGAAGGGCAGCCAAGCACTAGGAGGGACCTGGGTGCTGGAAGTCTCTGGGGGAAATAGAGATGAAGTGGGAGACACACAGAGGTGGTACACATCAGCTGGGACTGTGGATGCTGGCATCAGAGAAATTGGGGTGCAGGTGATACCTGGAGAAGGGAGGAGTTGGGCCATGTTGGACCCTGACTTGGATAGTCTCTGGACTGGTTGAAAAGTGGGGCTGTGTGGTGCGTTTAAGAACAATGGGCAGCTGCTTTGTAAGGAACTCTCCAGCAGCAGCTGGCACGCCCCGAGGGAGATTTCAGCTGCGTGTGCCCAGAGTGAGCAGCGGAGGGAAACTATGAGCCCTGCTAACCACGCGCTGCACGCCCAAAGACAGTAGCTGAGCTGAACTGTGCATCCCGCCTGTCGCACACTATGCGCCCAGAGTGAGTGGAGGAGGGGAACCGTGCACCCCGCTTGTCTCTGGCTCCGTGCCAGAGATTGACTCACACTGTGAGCAGCTGAGTGGCTGATTGAGCTTGGCAGCTCACGGAAGACCTGGACCAGAAGCCGGAAAACTGATGGTGGGACCCGACCTGGTCCCCATCCTGTCAGAACCAAAGGAAGGGAGAAAAGCAAAGCCCAGCCCCATCTTCCTGTAGCATCTATGAAGACCAGCAGAATTCACTGAACAGGTTTAAAGTCAGCAGGAGGCTTATTATTATCTTTTTGTTTTCTTTTCTTTTTGGATTCTCTCTCTCTACCCACCCCCCCACACATTTTTTTCTTCTTCCAAGTGAGATGATAAGACACAGAGTTACAAAGGGTCCAGAGACAGATTGAAAGCGGAAGCACAGGCTAACCCTCAAAACTGAGAAACTGAGATGAATGTCACTTTGCTATCCCTCAGAGCTGGCATTTTATTGTGTATGTGTATTATTATTATCTTACAATTATTTTTTACCACTTTTATTTTATTAGTATTTTTTATTTATCTTCCTTATGTTTAGTTTTCCTTGATTTTCCCCGTTTACTTACATTGCTTGACTGTTTTTCCTTATTCTCTCTGAATTATATTTTAATCTTCCTTCTTTCACTTTACCCGTGTTCCAGTAACACACAACTCTTGATTGGGTACTTTCTATTCTGGTTATCCAAATCATATATTTCTTGTCATACTATTGTTGTTTCAGTACTATTGTAAGTAATTGTTGTTCCATACAATTGTACATACTACACAGTGACCCTCCATGATCTCAGCCCACTTCACTTCAACCCTGAGCATTACTATTGTGGTGGTTAACTCTCTTCTCTCTCACACTATGCCTACTTCCTATCCTTTACTCTCACTATATCTCATCATATAAACTTGCACAAGCACTCTGTTTCCTGGATTCAGCTCACAATCATCCTCCCCTATAACAAGAGTCTTCTCTCTTTCACCTATTAAAAGTGGCTAATTGGGTGAAATATCACAGTTAATGCTATACTTATCCAAAGAATCTCCTATCTCTTCTCTACTTGATGGTATTTTAAACCCTATGAAATACTCGCCTGTTGGTCCTGGAAGATGTAGCTCAGTGGATTGAGTGCGGACTGTGAACGAAAGGGTTGCCGGTTCGATTCCCAGTCAGGGCACATGCCTGGGTTGCAGGCCAGGTTCCCAGTGGGGGCCACATGAGAGGCAACCACACATTGATGTTTCTCTCTCTCTCTTTCTCCCTTCCTTCCCTTCTGTCTAAAAATAAATAAATAAAATCTTAAAAAAAAAAAAGAAATACTCTCCTGCTGTCTTAATACACTTTGCCTACCCCTTGCCACTGATCACATACAAGAATAGGTGGGAGCTACAAACATCAGTATACCTGCTGGAGGGGAAAAACCACCAGTAAAGGAACCATCAAAAGATATAAACCCAAGTACAACAAAAGAGCCCACACAAACAGAAGAAAGGGCAAACCTAGGGCATCCAGTCAAGGAGATCAGAGACCTCACCACTGAAACCCACAGAATTCCTACCATAGAAGTTCACCCTACAAAGACAGCTAACAAAGCAAAACATCAGGAAGCACAGAAACAAACAAAAAGAGTCAACTAAAATGGGGAGATGAAAAAAGAACATGCAATCAAAAGGAATGGAAGACTCCCTACTGAAAGAGCTAAATTAAATGAATGTAACCAAACTATTAGATAAAGAATTCAAATTAATAGTTATAAAGATGCTTAAGGAGCTCACAGACAACTACAAGGAACTGAGTGAGAACTATATCAGCATGAAAAAGGAAATAGAAACTATAAATAAAAATCAGGAAAAAAAGAACAATAAAATCTCAGAAATAAAAAAAAAAAAAAAACATTAGAAGGGATTACAAGCAGGCTGGATGAAGCAGAGGATCAAATCAGTGAGTTGAAGGACAAGGTAGGAAAAAACTCCCAGGTGGAGCAAGAAAAAGAAAAGAGACTCAGAAAAAAATGAACAGCTGGTAAGGGAACTGTAAGACAACATGAAACGTAACAATATCTGCATGATAGGGATACCAGAAGGAGAAGAAGAAGAGCAAGGGATAGAAAACCTGGCTGAAAAAGTAATGATGGAAAAATTCCCTAATTTGATGACAGTAAAAGTCACACAAATCCAGGAAACACAGAGAATCCCAATCAAGAGGAACCCAAAGAAGCCCTCTTCAGGACACAAAATAATTAAAATGGCAAAATTCCAAACAGAGAGAGAATCTTAAAGGCAGCAAGGGAGAAAAAAGAAGTAACATACAAGGGAGCCCTGATAAATCTAGCAGCTGATTTCTCAATGGAAATACTGCAAGCCAAAAGAGAATGGCAAGAAATACTCCAAGTAATGAAAGCCAGAGGCCTGCAACCAAGATTACTCTACCCAGCAAGGCTCTCAATTAAAATGGAAGACGAAATAAGGAGCTTCCCAGACAAAAGAAGTCTAAAAAAAAATACACCTCCACCAAACCAGCTCTGCAAGAGATACTAAAGGGACTACTTTAAGAAAAGGAAGGAAGAGAGTGAGAGAGAGAGGAACATCAGTATGAAAAAATGGCAATGAATAAGTACCCATCAATAATAATCTTAAATGTAAGTGAATTAACTGCCCCAATCAAAAGACATAGAGTAGCTGAATGGATAAGAAAGCATGACCCACACATATGCTGCCTACAAGAGACCCATCTTGGTACAAAAGACCTACACAGACTGAAAGTGAAGGGCTGGAAACAAGTTTTCCAAGCAAACAGACAAAAAAAAACCCAAACAAACAAACAAACAAAAAAGGCCAGGGTAGCAATTCTCATAACAGACAGAATAGACTTCAAAAAAAGGGCCATAAAGAGAGACCCAGAAGTACACTTCATAATACTCAGGGGAAGAATCTACCAAGAAGACATAAACATTGCAAATATATATGCACCAAACATAGGAGCACCCAAATACACAAAGAAAATCTTGGAGGACTTTAAGAAAGATATTGATAGCAACACAATTATAGTAGGGTATTTTAACACCCTACTATAAAAAATAGACAGATCTTCCAAACAAAATATTAACAAAGATATTGTGGCATTGAACAGTGTCCTAGATGAAATGAACTTAACTGATAGATGTAGAACCTTTCATCCCAAAGAGGCAAAATACACATTCTTTTCAAATGCACATGGAACATTTTCAAAGATACATCACATGATAGGTCACAA
>PVJI01019389.1:0-31173 GCA_004026765.1 Micronycteris hirsuta | reverse complement strand
CCCTATGATCCGTATGTTGGGACGTTTACAGATGTCTTGGAGGTTTCTGAGCCCCTCCTCCATTTTTTGAATTCTTGTTGCTTCATTCTTTTCTGGTTGGATGTTTTTTTCTTTCTGCTGGTCCACTCCATTGTTTTGAGTCCCAGTTTCCTTATCTCTATTGGTTCCCTGCAGATCTCTCCTCATTAGTTCAAGCAATTTTGTTAATTTTTCGTCGAATTCTGAAAGCATCCTTATTACAAGGGTTTTAAACTGTGCATCTGATAGGTTGGCTATCTCTTGGTTGGTTAGCTCTGGGGCCTTTATCTGTTCCTTTCTTTGGGCCATTTTTTTTTCTCTTGGTGAGCCTGTTACTGTAAGGGGGGCGTAGTCTTGGGGATCCCCTGTGCAGGGAAACTCACGGTAGTTGGGCTGTGACGTAGCCTGTGGGGGTGGGAGCTGAGCGCACAATGGCGCCTTCTCCGCTCTCCGCATCCACACCGTCTCCTGCAAGCAATTCGGGCCCCTCTGTGCTGGCTCTGGGGGTCGCCCCAGGGTCGCTGGATGGGCTGCACAGCGCCAATCCCCTGCGGGTCTCCCCAGCGAACTTTCCTGAAGGCTGGGAGTTCCTCCCACCGCTGACTCCACCCCCACAGGCGCTCCCAGTCCGTGCCGATGGGCCGCACCCTGCCCTCTCTCCCGGTCTCTCTGCATGCGAATGCAGACCTGCCTGGTTCACCAGTCTCGGCCCTGCTGGGTCCGGATGAGCCGGGCGCGGACCGTGCTTCAGTCGGGCCCCCCGTCTGGGTGTGCTGCGGCTCTGCTGGAACTGCTCCTCTAACCGCGGTCCTGCCGTCTGCTCACCTGCTCGCCGCAGGGTCGCAGAGTGTTCTCCTTCCGCCCTGCTCCTCTCGGCTCACCAGACTGGATAAATATATCTTCTTTTATTCCTTGGTTGTTGGACTTCCTCTCAATTCGATTTTCTGTCAGATCTGGCTGTTTCTGGATGTGTAGATTTCTGATCTTTTCCCTTGTTTGGTTGTGCGAGGCGGTACGGTGCATTCACCTATGCCGCCATCTTAGGAAGTCATAATTTCTGGACTTTTCATTCAGTCAGGTGGTCTGTATGCCTTTTTTCTTTTGTGTAGTTACCATACTGTTTTAATGAATATAGCTCTGTAGTATAATTATATACCAGGCAGTGTGATGCCTCCAGTTTTGTTCTTCTTTTTCAAGGTTGCTTTGGCTATTGAGGGTCTTTAGTGGTTTTGTATGAGTTTTATTATTGCCTTTTCTATTTCTGTGAAAAGCGTCTTCGAAATTTTGGTAGGGTTTGCATTGAATTTGTAGATTGGGCAGTATACACATTTTAATGCATTCTTTGTAACTGTAAATCCAGGGTATATTTCCACTTAATTTGTGTCTTTTTGATTTCTTTTACCAAAGTCTTAGACTTTTCAATGTCCAGACCTTTCACCTCCTTGGTCATTGTCTCTTGTGTTTGCTGCTGTTGTAAATGGGATCATTTTCTTTGTTTCTTTTCCTGATCTCTCATATTTTGCACGTAGAAATGCCACTGATTCCTGAATGGTCATTTTGTACACTGCCACTTTACTGAGTTTGTTTTTTAATTTTAACCATTTTTTGGTGGAATGTTTCTGGTTTTTAATATAAAAGATGGTGTCACCCCCCACTCAGTTTTCATTCTTTCTTTTCAATTTGGATTGCTTTTTTTTTTTTTCTTGTCTGCTGGCTCTGCCTAAGGCGGTTAGTGTGTGTTACACAGGAGGGGGGAGAGTGGGCTTCCTTGTCCTGTCGCTGATCTCAGGAGACAAACTCTCAGCTTTTCACTGTTGAGTCTGATGTTAACTGTGGGCTTCTACACGTGACTTTAATTTTGCTGAGGTTTTCATTCCATCCCCAACTTGTTGACAGTTTGTTATGAGAAGTTTATTATGAAAGAATGTGTATTTTCTCCAATGCCTTCTCTGCATCTATTCAAACAAGCATATGTTTTATATCATTTACTTTGTTATTGCAATGAGAACTTTTATTCTTTTGCACATGTTGAAACGTTTTTGCCAATTTTCAGGACCCTGTTTTAAATCCCATTTGATCACGGTGTACAAAAGTTTTCATGTGCTCTTGAATTCGTCATGCTAATGTTTATTGAGAAATTTCTGCGTCTGTATTCAAGGAGAATATTGGTTTCTGTTTTTTTCTTTTGTTTCTTGATCTATTCCAGCTGCTGTGGGTCCCGGGCTTGTACTCAGGGCGGAAGCCAGGGTGGTGGCCAGGGATCTTGGACCAAGGGTCGCTCTGGTGAAGCGCCTGGAGCAGGGAGGGCAGGGGAAACGCTTCTGTGCCCTGTGCATCCGGTGGTGGCCGGCACCTCGTCGCAGCGCGGGAGCTCATAGTCGTAGCAGGACATGGCGCCAGCAGAGGGCGCTCACCTGTGCGTGTTTCCAGCCCAAGGTGAGGGGTGAAGACGTGAAGGAACTTTGGCGCAGCGCCGGAAGGGAGTGCGGAGGCTTTTGTCAGAGGCGCCGCAGGCTCAGGACCCGGACCAGGAGCAGGAGGGCAGGGACCAGGGGGACGGGGACGGGGACAGGGACCGGGAGGATGGCGCGGCGCCTCCCTGAGACTCCGCGGCCCCCCTCGCAGGTCAGCCAGGATCCTGGAGGCCAGCAGAAGTGGCGAGGCAGTGGTTTCGGGCCGGGCGAGACACCCTGTCAACACCCAGACCCTTGGCAGGGCCTTCGCTCTGGGCCTGCCAGCCGCAGCGAACCGTGTGCCCGTGGAGACGGCCCTGAGCAGGTCGGGAAGCAGTAATCCACGCAGGTCACCGCAGTGGACAGGTCTGAAGGGGTGCGCGGTTGGGACTCGGGAGGCCGATGGGGAAGGAGGAAGATGAGGGCACCGGAGAGAGAGTGGTGGCGGCTCTCACAGCCGTCAAGGAGCATTTATACTCAGGTATTAGGCAAATGACAGAAATCAGGGCTTTTGGAAAAAAAAACAACGGTGTTTTCTGGGAGCTGCTTTACAAACACATCACCTGACCGTCACTTTACACACCAGTTGCTCTTTCAAACTCATGGTGTTTCTGGAGGAACCTTGCCAAGTACTTCATCTGATTACAGAGGATCTTTGATGGGACCAGGCAGCATTTTCCATGATGGTTTCGGATATATTTGATCCACTAGTCTTTTAAAATAAATGTATTGGGGTGATTTTAGTTAAGCCCTGCCAGGTGTGGCTCATAGGTTGAGCACCCGCCTGCAAACCAAAGGGTCCCCTGTTCCATTCTTGGTCACGGCACACAGCTGGGTTGGGAGCCAGGTCCCCACGGGGGCAGGTAATGGCATGTCAGAGGCAATACATCTGTGTTTCTCTGGCACATATATGTTCCTCTCCTCCCTTCCCCTCTCTAAAAAATAATAAATGAAATCTTAAAGCTATTACAGACGTTTCACGCATGCAATTCTATGACACACTGTCTGTATATGGCATTGCGTTCTTCTGAAATCAAATCTCTCCTTAGCGTAGATTTCACTCTCTTTACTCTCCTCTGTCTCACTCTGACCCTTTCCCCAGGTAACCATCACTCCTGTTGTCTGTGTCCATCTGTCTGAACAATTCCTGGTATTTATCCTTTTAATCAGTAGTTTAAAACATATTCGTTGTCTGACCCAAAGACATGCATGGTCAGTGAATGTGGAAAATGAAAGTGAGAAAAATGTCATATGAAAGTTTACCAGAGATTGAGGGTGAGCCCAGGTGTGGATCTGAACCTGTGATGGGGGCTGAGGCCCAGGTCACAGGGTTGAGAACAGAGGGGCCAGTCAAGGAAAATCAACAGCGCAGTGAGTGAGACGACCACAGTTGACTGTGGAAGAGCCTCTGCAGCACCAGCTCCAACCTCTCCCTGTAGGAGAACCACACCCACACCCTCCACAGGCTCAGCAGACATCTTCCCACGGTGCCTGCACTTTCTTCCAGAGCTTCTTGGGATCATGAGACTCTTCTGCAGGCTCCACTCACTGACTGATGGGTTTGTTGTCTCCTGTGTTCATCCCCTGGCTGCATCATGGGGTTTTCTCTGACTGTGCCAAGCTCAAACAGCAGCACCCCGAGGACCATGAGGATCAAGCCAGACACACCCAATCGGATGAGGTTCCCCACTGTGTAGTCTTGGGGTTGATAAGCTAGAAATTGTGGGTAAAGAGGTTACCGAAGGCAGGGCAGATTCAGATTATCCCAGTCCCCCTGCATGTCCACAAGGGCACCTGCATCTCGCGGACCAGCTCTGATGCTCTTAGTACAGCCCCATAGTTGAGAATTGCTCCTACTCCCTACTCTTGGAATCTGAATTGTTTTCCCATCATCCCAGAAGACCAGCTGCTCCAGAGGAAAAGGAAACTGATAGGATATGAGTGAAGAGACCTAGGATGGCTTAGGTCATCTCTTTTCTAATCATCAATGGGTCTCTCAAACTGGTGATACCGAACTCATTTCCCGGAGGTGACATCTCTGGGGTCTGGTCTTGCATTGCTTTGGGAAGCCAAGATGCACATAGGGGACTTCAATTTGTCATGAATTTCAGGACATGAATGTAAGTGATGGCTGGATCTACCTTTTCATTGCTCCACATCTGCTAGCTCCTTGTGTCTCTGACTCAGGAACATAATTTCCATGTCACGTTCCTTTCTTTCTACCAATGTTTCTTTTTAAAAATCAGTGATGGAATATGTATAACACACGCATTTTTGGTATTGCAATCGCCAAAATTAACATAGCTACTAAGTGTTCATTCAGTTTGTAATGTAATAGGAATATTGCTAAGAAAGTAGCAGAAAGATAAATGAAAAAATAAAATATTTAGATGCACACCTGTATGAAAATACAGATCTCTATAGACCACAGATGGAGTCCGATGATGTGACAAATGAAATCACATGCAATACAGGGGACTCTGTGAGGGGAAGGGGGCACTGATGGGAGTTCTGATGGGAGGTGTTTTGGAGGATGACCTGACAGCTGACCACCTGGTGTCATGGAAATGGAGCAGAAATCCTGCTGTCCTCCCACACCCACATAATGACAGTGGTCCCCTGTGGAGAAAGGATGGGCTCATAGTGAGCTCAAGTTCTTTCTCCCACAGGAATTCACTGGCATCAAATTTGTAAACTGATTGAGCTTTTTCAGATCCTGGATTGGATTCTGCTTTGATAGATGGGAGAACCGAGTCCAAGATATGGGTAGCATTTTGTCACTGGGATTCACTTCAAGGGGCTGAGCCAATTCCACTTCAGTTAAGACTGTCAGTGGATCCCCACTCACTCTGACCCATAAAGTAAAGGTTCCCTAGGCTCTGTCTCCTATGTGGGATTTATTCCGCAGGGACCAGGACAACTCAGGGGCCTAGAATCAGCAACAAGACAGAGGCAGGTGTGGCTCCTGCTCTTTTCTCCCCACCATGCCACGTCCTTTTCAAACCATGTTGTCTGACAAGGTCAGGACGTGGGAATAGGGAATTCAAGGAATCCATCTTCTGGAAGAGAATGTGGCATAGTAAGGGGGGGGCAGTGATTTTCCTGGGATTGCTCCTAGTAACTTGCTTGCTGCTGTTGTTCATGGTTTTACTTTGTGCCCTGATTCCCATGGGAACGGGCCATGGGAAGAAAGAGACTCAAAGTGAGTCTATGATTGATTTTGAGAGAAACTCTGAAGGGACAACTAGTTCTCCCCGGACCAATGAATCATGCCAAAAATTGTTTAAACAATGTGTTTATAAACCTGAATAAGAAATTATCCCCGACTGTTCCAGAACTCATGAATCAGTTACAACAGGCTGAATTATTGCCCATCTATATGTTTATTTTGTTGATCAAAAGATGGTGGGATTATTAGACATTTATATTTCAGGTTCATTGAATTGCATAATTCCAATAAGTTGTATAAAATAATTTCTTGATCAAAGAACAAAATCCCCTCTAATGAATTAGCCCCTGAATGTCTGAAAGTTGTTAGAGTAGTAGTCCCTCCTTTACCTTGAATAGAAATATATATCAATTAGAAGTAGACAGGCAAAGAAATAAGAAAAGCTAGTTAGCTATTACAAATTAAGCACGTAGAAACAGTTACCAGGGAGTCAGAGTCCATAGTAAATAGAGAAACATTTTAGACAGAAAGATAGATAGTTAAGTTAGATATCACAAAGGCCTTATAATAAATTTCCTATAACCTCTACTCAATCTAGCCTATCCTTTTGCCTCACAACAAATTCTGAGAACTTTAATAAGACATTCAAACTCTGTACATACAGCTAGTTCTACTTGTCTGATTTATGGCTCTCCTGGTCAAAACAATCTTTGTTTAATATAACCGAATCCATGGAAACTTTCGTACTTTTCCTGGTTACCTTTGTATTGATTTTTTTTTTTTTTTGCTTTACCTAACTGCAAATGTTAATCACTACCAAAAATGAAAGTATAAAAACCTGCTTGTACTTGCAATAAACGGAACAGAGCCTCATTGTCCTTTGAGTCATGTTGTCGTCTGTCTCCTACCGCCAACGCCTTACCCACCTCTCAGGGACCCCTGACCCAGCTGCGGCCGGACCACAGCACCACCAGAGCTGGGCATCTTCCCCTTCATGTATTTCCTCCTCGCTGATCATGTGGGACTTAATGACTGCTCTGCTACTTGAGACAAGAGGCCCCTTTCTTATGTCTCCACTTTTATCCCCTGGATGTTAGGAAACAAGCCCTTCTGGAACTATTTGAAATGTTGAAGTATAAATCGAGAAATAACAGGAATCTGGTGGAGTCTGTGTTTCCTCTAGGCTAAGGGGACTTTGCTACCCAGAGACATGAAGTTTGTCCATGTGGAGGAGGGTCTGCAGACCCCACCTGCTGCTTGACACAGGAAGCAGGGGAGGCTGTGGGTGTGTCTGCGTCTTCGTGTCTCCTATATCCCAATAGATTTCCGACAAATGTTGGCCTTCACACACTTCAGCCTCCTCTCTGCACACACCGCACTGGATGGACCTCAGGTGGGGTGAGGGAAGGAGAGGGTTGGAGACCCCCATGTTCTCCATCTCATTATGGGGAGGGATTCCCCCTACTGATGACCTCACTGTTTCCCATCCCTCCCATCCCAGCCCAGAGCTGTCCTGGGACAGAGTCTGCTCCCTCAATGGACACAGGGTGGGAGTTCCTCACCTGAGACCACCAGCTCCAGGGGGTCACTGGGCTGTGACAGCTGGAAGGGGGAGGAGCTGTGTGAGCTGTAGCACCTGTAGGTCCCATGGTGGCCCCAGGTCACAGGGCTGATGGTGAAGTTGGCCTGAGAGGGGGCAGCTGTGCCCTGCAGACGAAGCTGTTGGGGAGGATCCAGGGACCCCTCCCTGTGCAGGTGGAAGGTATCAGCCCTGACCTCAGAGTGACACTTCAGGGTCACATTTGCTCCCCAGGGCACCGAGGGCCCTGGCCAGGCTGAGAGGGAGGGTTTCCTGTACATTCCTGGGGAGAGGAGGGCCGTGATGGGCAGAGTCACCATGGCCCCCATGCCCTCATCCCTGAGCTGAGGGACCATGTCCTTCCCCAGGGATGCTGACCGTGACTCCTCTCAGCTCCTCTCAGTCCCTCTGTGTGGGTGTTATTTATCTCCATGTCCCTTACTCAGCTCCTTTCAGCCTCTGTTCCAGAACGCTGACCTGGACCCCATCACCACCACAGTGACACCAAGACTGAGCTCTGAGCAGACAGTCAAGACAGAGCGCAGAGCAGGACTCCTCACCTGTGATCAGGATGTCTAGGGGGACACTGGGGTCCGACCACGCATAGGAGAGGTTGTGTCTGCTGTAGCACCTGTACCGGCCCCCGTGGTCCACCTTCACAGGGCCCAGGGGGAAGTCGGGGCTGTGCTGCCCATGGAGATGCTGGTGGGCTGTGGGCCCCTCGTCCTTGGTCAGAGCGAATCTGCCAAAGCCGGGCTCTGAGCGACACTGGAGGGTCAGGCTGTCTCCAGGCAGCACCAGGGTCCTGGCTGGGCCGAGAGGGAGGGTTCCCTGTAGACACCTGGGGAGAAGGTCATTGTCACACAGGGGACACACAAACGCTGCCCATGTGGCTGCAGCGAGAGCTCTCACATGTCCCTCCTTAAGTCTCCTGCCTGTGGTTCTGTCCCCAACAAGCCCATGTCACTGACCCCAGTGACTCCAGGGCTTTTAATCACAAGGTTTGGATCAGTTATTTGAGGCCCAGGAAAGAATTGAAGCCAAGTGTGGGCCATCTCACCTGTAACCTCGAGGTGCAGAGCGTCACTGGGCTGTGTCCACACATTGGGGTTGTAGCTGGAGGAACCATAGCATCTGTAGGTCCCCCCATGGGAGGAGCTCATGGAGCTCACAGGAAAGGCAGCTTGCCACCTCCCATCACTGGATCTTCATTCTGATTTCCTGCGTTTAGGTAGCTCAGCCCCTCCTTCCTTCAGCAGGTGGAAAGTGTCCCATGTGGACTGTGAGCTGCATAAGAGGGACACTCTCCCTCCTGAGGCCACCACCAGGCAGGCTGGGCTGAGAGGGAGGATGCACTGTGTTCTCCTGAGGGAGAAGGAGGATCTCAGTTAGAGGGGACTGTCACCCCAACTTCCCCAGGTGTGGGCTGGGAGGTCTCCCTGAAGCCACACTCTGATCTTCTTTGCCTGTGAGTAGGGGACTCAGTTCCACCCTCTCACCTGTCATCACCAGGGACAGGGGGTTACTCTGCTCGGACCAGTGTCCAGAGCTGGAATATGCACAGCGATTTCTCCCCACACTGTTGGGGCTCATGGATTCAATAGTGAACCAGGTCTTGTTGCGGGAGGCCTTTGGGATCCTTGTATCCAAGAGCGGAGAGCCCATGTCTTTATGCAGATTGTAGCCATCCACCTGCAGAGACTCCTGACACCAGATGGTCACAGGGCTCCCCTTGCTGACGATGGGGCCTGGGTCAGCGCAGATGGAGGGTTTGGGGAGCTCCTGGAAAGGAATCAGACCTGTCAGGTCAGGGGGTGTCCTTGTGCCCCCAGTTTCCCCAGCTGTCACTTGAAGGCCCCTCCCACGCTGGTCACCATCAGCCCAGACCCACCGTGTGTCTCCCAGCTGCCCAGGGTCCTCAGCGTACAGAATCAGGAGGTCTGGGGGAAGACTCACCTGCCTGCACCTGGTCCCATGGGCCTGGAAAGAGCCCTGGAAGAGAGTCCCTGTGATATTATCCTTCAACGCATACAGAAGCTCCAGGCCTGGTCTGGGCCCCTGAGCACTGGGGTCACACATGGTGCTGAGCCACTTCTTCCACCAGGAGGTCTGCCTGCACTGAGCTTCCTCAGCTCTGCGGCCCTTCAGGGAAGCAGACCTGGGAGGGGAGGGCGCCCCATGCCTCTCTTTTTGCCAAAACTCACCGAGCCCAAGAAGAACAATGAAGGTCAGGGTCATAACACTGTCTACCAGGGTTCCCAGTGGTGCAGGCAATGTATGATGCCCACAGATCAGCAGGATAGAGGGACCCACAGGGTATAGCTTCATGTGACAAGTCTCAGTTTCCTACTCAGCGGCAATCTACCCTCCCTGAAGGGTGGTCAAGACAGCAGGTTCTGGGACCTTTCAGACCAGATCTGCGTCTCAGCAGACCCTACACGCGCTGCCTCCACCTCATGTGACACCCAAGTCCAGAGGGTGGCGCCTGAACATGAGGGCAGAGGATGCTGGGTAGGACGCAGGAGCAGCCCAATTTCTGCTGCAGTTCTGACCCTGCCTTTTCTAGAACCCATGTAACCATGGGCATTCATTTCCTTTCCTGAGACAACCTAAATGCAAAGTTTTTTCCGGCCTTTCTCCATCCCGGCATGTGGCCGATATTTACTGGGCAGGTGCCCCGTCAAGCACAGGATCAGCCCAGGGGGGTGAGAGGACATCACCATGGACCAGGACGAGGGTGATGATTCTAAGAGCTGTGAGTCACCAAGGTGTGTGGTGCCCTGGTCTCACGGGACCTCTGCTCCCTGCAGGGAATATTGGGTTTGACCTTTAAGGTTACAGAAAAAAATTCAGTAAAAAAATGTGTCAGCAGATTGGTGTGTTCAGAAGATGGTGTTTTCAGGGTGTGGTAAGATTTGTGGATAATAAACTATGATAAAACTCCAACATCATAGGATACTCGTTGATGAGCTAATCAGCATTCTAAGTGGTTTGTGAGGATTTCTTATGAAATCTTAAGCAATCCCTAAAACAAAACTACATGTAGAGTTGAGTGAGATGTGCAGGAAGACTTCTTTGTGTTTCTGGGTCTAGGAGGTGTGCAGAGAGTCTGCTCTGAGCAGACTGGCTCAGGGGGCGCCCAGGACAAGCACAGTGTGGCCATGACCCAGGTGTGTGAGTCTGGGGAGGAGAGGTGGGCACTGGGAAGGGTCTGCTTTGTAGGGAAGACTCACCTCTGCTTGGGATGGAGAGGTTAGCTCAACCTGATCTCCAACAACATGGACTAGCAGGTGGGGCTCCGTGGATGTGCTGGAGCAAGGTGGAGACCTGTGGAAGGCATTTTTCAGGGAGGTCTGTGACAGGTAAGTTCAGGTGCATGGGAGTAAACCCCTCAACTGGGAGTGTGGGTCCGCAGGAGGCCAGAGAGGAGGATGATGGGGTCGCACCCACTCGATGACATGGGTTTTCACCTGAGTGTGATGGGGACCTGGGTCACAGAAAGAGGGGCTCAGGGTCAGAGCTGTGGGTGTGTTCATCATGTGGGGGGAAGAGAGGGAAGAGCTGAGGATGTGTCTGATCTCTGCCTGGGTGGCCTGGGGAGCCGATGGGGCTGTCCCAGGACTGACCACCCCAGTGTGGGGCTGGAAGCGTGGGGAGAGGATTACAGCAATGTCACCTGAGCCACAGATAGAGCCACCAGCCTTCCTGGCTGAGTGTGTGGTTTAGTCTCTCCCTCTCACTTCCCATCTCTGACTTCCTCATCTCTGTGAGCAGGAGACCTTCTCTTCTCTCCCATCCAGGCCCCTGGACATGTCTGCCTCCTCACTGCCCTGCTCAGTGAGTGGCAACCCTTCATCTTATCCTGGTCACTCCATCCCCACGTGCTGGGCAAAAGCACCAGTTGAGGATAATTCACAGATTCTAAGCTACGACAAGGGGAAACAATATTGATAGTCTGTTCTGAGCCAGTCACATCCTCTCTCCCTTTGCCCTCATTGCAGACACGGGTGGAAGCTCAGCTCTAACGGCTGTTGTGAGCATCAGTAGAGCCTGAGACACAAAGAGGCTCCAACTGTGTCATTCCTGGGGCCCAATTAAGACACGGGCTTGAGAGACTTGTGGAAGGAAAGGCTACTTGGAAGCCGCATACGAATTCCCCAGCCTTCAGGGGACATCAGAAGATACAGAGCATCCTTGGTTGATGGCAGGTGAGCCCAGACTGACAGGAGACAGAAAGGATGCTGCTCATCCTGGATCCTGGCCTCAGCACACTCAGGAGTGAGGGTAGGAATCCCACCAGGGACTAAGCCTGAGCACTCAGTGTTTAGAGCCTGAAACAGCAGCACCCTGAGGACCACCAGGACCAGCACAGCCACGTCTATGCAGATGAGATTCTCCACTGTGTAGACTTGTGGGTGGGAGGTTAGGAAATATAGTCAAGAAGGTCACAGAGGTCAGAGAAAACCAAAGTCACCCCAGGATCCAGGATGTCCACCCAGGACACCTGCCTCCCTCTGGCAGGACCTGAGCCTCTGCACCCAGCCCTGTAACTGAGGATGTTCCTACTCCCCACTCCTGGGGTCTGACTTGTTCTGTGATGGGCTGATGGAGACAGCTGACCTTGAGGATCATGAAGTGAGGGTGTGAGTGAGGACGTGGGGAGACACGAGCCTCCCTCCTGGGGTCTGTGCTCACCCATGCCTCACCTCTCAGACTGTAACTTTCACACGGTCATGTCATGAGCCCTGACTGCACTCTGCCAGGTCCTGTCTCCTCCTTGGATCACCTCAGCCTGCCTGGGATCTCTGGATTCAGAACGTGTTCTGACTCACTTCTACAGGAGCTGTACCTGAGGGTTCAGGATGACAGATGAAAACGGTCCCCATCCATAAATAAGTAAGAGCTGTGTGTTCTGTGTGTAGTGGGAGGAACAGAACCTATGAGGTTTTTGGTCTAAAGCTGAGAGATCCCCGAACTCAACAGCTGGGGTTCTGAGCCAGTCATGTCCCCTCTCTCTTTTCCCTCATTGCAGACAAGGGTAGAAGCTCAGCTCTCACGGCTGTTGTGAGGATCAGCAGAGCCTGAGACCTGAAGAGGCTCCCTCTGTGTCATTTCTGGGTCCTGATTAAGGCACAGGCTTGAGAGGCTTGTGGGAGGAAGGGCTACTTGGAAGCAGCATACGAATCCCCCAGACTTCAGGGGGCATCAGAAGCCACAGGGCATCCTGGGTTGGATGGCTGATGAGCCCAGACTGAGAGGAGACAGGAAGGACACTGCTCATCCTGGATCCTGGCCTCAGCCTCGGTCAGGAGTGAGGGTGGGAATCCCACCAATGGCTGAGCCTGAGCACTGGGCACTGATGGCCCCTCTGACCTGGTTGGAGCCTCATCTCTCATGAAGCTACTCAGGGATATGGGGCCATGTCTAATGCAAAAGGTATCCACAGGCCATCATAAACAAAGCATGATGTGGAGAAAAAGGAACCCTACTGCACTGTTGGTGGGAATGCAGACTGGTGCAGCCACAGTGGAAAACAGTATGGAATTTCCTCAGAAAACTAAAAATGGAACTGCCTTTTGACCCAGCAATTCCACTGCTGGGATTAAACCCTAAGAGCCCTGAAACACCAATCCAAAAGAACCTATGCACTCCAATTTTCATAGCAGCACATTTTACAATAGCCAAGTGCTGGAAGCAACCCAAGAGCCCATCAGCAAATGAGTGGATCAAGAAACTATGGTACATTTACACAATGGAAGTCTATGTAGCAGAGAGAAAGAAGGAGCTCCTACCCTTTGTGGCAGCATGGATGGAACTGGAGAGCATTATGCTAAGTGAAATAAGCCAGGCAGTGAGGGACAAATACCATATGATCTCACCTTTAACTGGAACGCAATCAACAAAAGAAAAAAGCAAGAAAAACATAACCAGAGACATTGAAATTAAGAACAATCTAACAATAGCTGGGGTGGGGGGCACTATGGGGAGTAGGGTTTTCAGGAACCACTATAGAGGACACATGGACAGAACCAAGGGGGAGGGTGGAAGCAGGGGAGGGAGGTGGGTTTGGAGGGGGTAGGAGGAGGGGAGGGGAGAGGATGTAGACAACTGTAATTGAACAACAATAAAGTAATTAATACACATACACACACACACACACACACAAAGTATCCACAGGGAACTATGGCAATTGACTTGCATTTCTTATTAATCAGGTAAAATCACATAACATAGAATTGAGCATTTTAAAATATAGAATTCACTGGAATTTAGTAAATACACAGTGTCTCAACCACAATTTTTATGTTGTTTTAATAAGAAATTTGTATAACTCTGCCCCAAATACCACAAAGTCTCCCATATCTTCTCCTCATCAGCCTCTGACAAGCCAAGCTGACTTCTGTCCCTGTGGATTTCCTCCTCCTGGATACTTCATACAAACGCAGTCACAGGAAACATGATCTTTTCTGTGTGGCATTTGTCACTGAGCTGCAGAATATTGATGTCCACCCACCAGGTAGCAGGTGTCAGTACTTTGTTCTTATGGCTTAAAAAACCCTCCCGGGTTATGAAGACACCACATTTATTTATATGAGTGGGATCGAGCATGAAGGGGTGTGTAGATGTGAACCCAAACCAGTCATGTGGGGTGCCCCCTCATGTCCCAGGGGTGAGAACAGAAGGACAGTCAAGGGGAGTCAGTGAGGATGAGGAGGGACAGCCCCACAGTGGGAAGTAGACATCTCCACAGGAACACGGCTCATGTTTCCTGCCCCCAAACTTCATCTGCCACGTCTGGTCTCCTGGACAAATCAGCAGTTTCCTCAACTGTGGTCAGGCTGTCCTTCAGCACCTCCTGGGTCATCAGATGGGCTCCACGCCACCCCCATCTCCCCACCACTGAATGGTGCCCTGTCCCCTCTGTATTCATGTCCTGGCTGCAGTGCGGGCTCTTCTCTCAATGTTCAGAGCCTGAAACAGCAGCACCCCGAGGACCACCAGGACCAGCACAGCCACGCCCATGCGGATGAGATTCTCCACTGTGTAGTCTTGTGGTTGGAAGGTTAGGAAATATAGGCAAAAAGGTCACTGAGGTCAGAGCAGAGCAAAGACACCTCAGGATCCAGAATGTCCACCCAGGACACCTGCCTCCCTCTGGCAGGACCTGAGCCTCTGCACCCAGCCCTGTAACTGAGGATGCTCCTACTCCCCACTCCTGGGATCTGACTTGTTCTGTGGTGGGCTGGTGGTGTCAGCTGCCCCTGAGGATCATGAAGTGAGGGTGTGAGTGAGGACTTGGGGAGACACGAGGCTTCCTCTTGGGGTCTGTGCTCACCCATGCCTCACCTCTCAGATTGTAACTTTCACACTGTTGTGTCAGGAGCTCCGACTCCCCTCCACGAGGTCCTGTCTCCTCCTTGGATCACCTCAGCCTCTTGTGGTCTCTGAACCTGTACAGATTCACTTTCTTTTTTAAAATCTATTTTATTGATTATACTATTACAGTTCCATTTTTTCTTCCCTTTATTCCCCTCCACCTCGTATCCCCCTCCCATCAGCATTCCTCCACCTTAGTTCACGTCCCTGGGTCATACATAGTTTTTTGGCTTCTCCATTTCCCATCCTATTCTTAACCTCCCCCTGTCTATTTCATACCTACCATTTATGCTGCCTATTCTCTGTATCTTTTCCCCCATTTCCCCACTCTCTTCCTCTCTGCCTACAACCCTCCATGTGATCTCTATTTCTGTGAATCTGTTCCTGTTCTAGATTGTTTTCTTAGTTCGTTTTTCATTTTGTTGTTTTAGGTTCAGTTGTTGATAGTTGTGAGTTTATTGTCATTTTACTGGTCATATTTTTGATCATCATCTTTTTCTTAGATAAGTCCTGTTAACATTTCATATAATAAGGGCTTGGTGATGATGTACTCCTTTAACTTGACCTTATCTGGGAAGCACTTTATTTGCCCTCCCATTCTAAATGATAGCTTTCCTGGAGAGAGTAATCTTGGATGTAGGTCCATGCCTTTCATGACCACAAATACTCCTTTCCAGGCCTTCTTGCCTGCAAGATTTCTTTTGAAAAATCAGCTGATAGTCTTATGGGCACTCCTTTGTAGGTAACTTCTCCTTTTCTCTTGCTGCTTTTAAGATTCTCTCCTTATCTTTCATCTTGGGGAATCTAATTATGATGTGCCTTGGTGTGTGCTTCCTTGGGTCAAATTCTTTGGGACTCTCTGAGCTTCCTGGACTTCCTGGAAGTCTATTTCCTTTGCCAGATTAGGGAAGTTCTTCATTATGTTTTCAAATAATTTTTCAATTTGTTGCTCTTCCTCTTCTCCTTCTGGCATCTGGATGATTTGGATGTTGGAACATTTAAAGTTGTCTTGGAGGTTCCTAAGCCTCTCCTCATTTTTTGAAATCTTATTTCATCATTCTGTTCTGGTTGAATGTTTATTTCTTAGTTCTGCTCCAAACCATTGATTTAAATCCTGGTTTCCTTCCCAACATTCTTGGCTCCCTGCACATTTTCCTTTATTTCACTTTTCATAGCTTTCACTTCTTCCTCTATTTTGCAACGATACTCAACCATTTCTGTGAGCATCCTGATTACCAGTTTTTTGAACTCTGCATCTGAATAAGTTGGCTATCTCTTCATTGCTTAGTTGTATTTTTTATGGAGCTTTGATCTGTTCTTTCGTTTGGGATATATATATATATATATATATATATATATATTTGTCTCAGTGTGCCTGTTATATAGTAAGAGGTGGAGGCTTAGGTATTTGCCAGGACGGGGCAACCCACATTGCTGTTGTGGTGCTCTATTTGGGGGAGGGGTCTGAGAGGGAACAATGCTGCTTGCTCAGCTCTCCGCTGGCTTTCAGTCACTTCCCTTGCTACCCACAAACAAATTGGACCCTTCTGGTGCTGATTCCCGGGTGGGTGGTTTCGTGTACATTCTAGGATCCTACGGATCTATCCAATGAACTCTCCTGTGAGGCTGCGAGTTTCTCCTGCTCCTTCTGCCCCACAGTATTTTTTTCAGTTAGAGGTTTTGAGTTTTTATTTCCCCACACTGGAACCCTGGGTTCTGCAGTCTGTCTTGCTCCCCAGTTGTTCCTCCTGGTTTATCTACATGCAATTGTGGGACCACTTGCTTCACCAGCTGCCACTTCACTTAGTCCTCCAGCCACTGCCTTCCTGTGATTCCTCTCCACTCCGTCTGCCCTCTGACCCTCCCAGCGGTCCGTATGGATGTTTCTTCTTGGTTGTTTCAACCAACTCCTTGGTTGGATGTTTCAACCAACTCCTTGGTTGTCAGACCTCCACACAGTTTGATTTACTGGCAGTTCTTGTTATTTTTTGTTTTTAAATTTGTTGTTGTCCTTCTTTTGGTTGTATGAGGAGAAAAAGTGTATCTACCTCTGCCTCCATCTTGGCCGGAAGTCTGCACAGATTCACTTTGGCCAGAGTTTACTGTGCCCCAGAGCTCAGGATTAGTGATAAATGGTCACAATATGGAAATGGTTGGGTGGTGTGTTTGGGTTCTGTCTGAGAGGCAGACTCCAGAAGCTCATTCCCCTACAGCTGAGAGATCCACTAACTCAACAGCTGATGAACCAGGGTCCATGGATTAGGGGTTGGTGTGAGGTGCTCCTGAATAGCCTCCTCTATGGAGCCTCTTACATTTCCCAACTTATTACTGTTTCAGACTGAAGAGACAGAAACCTCAGCTGAGTGAGCTCAGAGAAGACAGGGTTTGTGTCCCCTCCACTGAGACCAAGAGCTCCAGGGTTCCCCACAGCTATGAGGAGGTGTGGCATGAGTTGTAGCACCTGTAGGTCCCTCCATGGGCTGAGGTCAAGGGACTCCTGAAGAATTGGGGGAGGTGGGAATGGGCTGACCCCTTCATGGACAGAAGAAAATGGCCTCCTGAGGCCACTGTGGGGCCTGGCTGGGCCGAGAGGGATGGTCTGTCAGGGAGGCATGACACAGAGAGGAGGTTTAGGCTAGGCTGGGCTGGGGCTCTGCCTTCCTCAGCTCTGTGAGGCCTTTTATGTCACCTAATGTCATTGCAGGCTTGTGAGCAGGAGGAGACCAGAGATGATAGACATGAATCTGACACTCAGAGAAGAAAAGGGACCACCCAGCCTAACAGCAGAAGCAGCAGAGCCGGAACCTGAAGCAGGACCAACTCCAGCCCTTGTTTCCTCCTCTGAGCTGAGCACCGGAGCTGAGGGAAAGAGCCTGGAACCCCAGACATTGTCTGCTTATCCCTCCCTGTACACTGTCACCATCACTGCTACAGAGGGGACAGTCCCCATGATAACACTCCCTGGTGGGCTTCCCTGTGAGGCCCCCTCCCAGGAGGTCAGAGCCAGGACTGAAAGGAAATCTAAGCTCTGGATCACAGTTCTCTCCTTTTCCACTTGGAGACACTGAGGCACAGAGAGGAGAAGGGCATGTCCATTCAGAGCCTCCAGAGGTGCCTGAACTTCCTTCCACAGGACTCAGCCCCTGTCCCCATGGACACACCCACCACCTCCCCACAGAGACCCTCACCTATAGCTCTGTGGGCCTGACTCTGTGATGGGGCTCTCTATCCTCAGAGGCTTCTGGAAATTTAGGATGGGGGTGAGGTGTGGGGATCCCCTTCTCCTTACTTGATTCAGCTGTTCCTCCCCCAGGCTGGATTCAACATGTCCCTCTGCCATGCCTACCCCTCTTGTCACCTGCCAGCCCAAGAGCCCTGGGAGCCCTGTAGTTCCTCACATCTCTGCCTGACTCCCAGCCCCTGGGATACAAGCCCATCCCTGAGTGTCTGGGAGATATGAGACCCCCTGATGGATGCTCAGAACTTCCCAGGGCTGCTCTGTGCTCTTTCTGAGCAGAGTTCTCAGGGACTCAACATCTGTGGGGATGGGGAATGGGGACTCCAGAGGGTCCTGGGAATAAGGACGGAAGGGGGTGAGGGTCTGGGACTAATCCTGGAGTCGGCAGATCACCCAGGATCTTCTGCCACATCTCCTCTTTAGCCCCCTAGACATGCCTCCTGCCCACCTGTCATCTTCAGAACTCACGTGAGGGGGGAGGGGTGGGCAGGACTGGGAGGGTCTCTGGGGGCAGATCTCAGCTGGGCGACCACCTCTCAGAGCCCCTCACTCTCATCCAACTCCAGATGTCTCCTGTGGACAGGACCCTGAGCTGACTGCTCAGAGAAGATGGGGTCAGGGGCCCTCACCTGAGATGGGGAGCTCCAGGGCATTTCTGGACTCTGACCACACCTGGGGAGGAGTGTTCCTGTAACAGCCATAGCACCTGAATGTCCACCCATGGCTGGGGGTAACGGGGCCCATAGTGAACTCGGTCAGGAACTGCCCACTGGGGTGAGACTGCGACTCCAGGGTCCAGGAGAGCCTGTCTTCTCCTTCC
This sequence comes from Micronycteris hirsuta, assembly GCA_004026765.1. Taxonomy (NCBI): domain Eukaryota; kingdom Metazoa; phylum Chordata; class Mammalia; order Chiroptera; family Phyllostomidae; genus Micronycteris; species Micronycteris hirsuta. The sequence goes on along the minus strand of PVJI01019389.1, from coordinate 12,519 downwards.
TTAGTCAGAATGAACCTCTCAAATCCCTGCCATGAACCATACTGGAGGGTCACGTTCCCTCCTGAGGTTACCACAGGGCTGGGCAGGGCTGAGGGTGTGGGTTTGCTCTAGAATCCTAGGAGAGAAGGAGGCAGCATGTTAAATGGGCTCACACCTCCCTCATGTCCCCCAGGGCTGGGCTGTGAGGGGGAGATCCCCTGTGAGCATCCCCCTTCCTGAGGGCAGAGCCTGAGGCTGGGACCCCTGGGTGTCCCCTCACCTGTCACCACCAGGTCCAGGATGTCACTGCAGTCCAAGCAGCCAACAGGGCTGAGGTATTTACAGTAATATCTCCCTGCATAAAATCTTCCATGAAGAACTTGGCCCTGTCCCCGGGAACCAGAGGTTTCTGGCTATCCAAGGACGTATCCATTTCTTCTGTATACAGATAGTACTCTGGGGCCTCCAGGGTCCCCCAACACCAGATTGTTACAGGGTCCCCTAAGGGGATCACAGAGCCTGGCTTAAGCCATATGGTGGGTTTGGGGGGGTCCCAGGAAGGAACCAGAGGCTGAATTAGAAGAACCTTCCCCACCCCCTCAATCCCCAGCTCAGCTCATGTCCCTCCTCTTTTATCCCCTCATCCCAGGACCTCTGAGCCCCAGATGTGAAGTAGGAGGAGGAACAGGGAGCCTGGGGAGGACTCACCATTCTGCTCATTGCTTTTCTGGCCCAGACTCAGGCCTGGAACAGAGTCCCTGTCAGATTTGTACCTGGACGTCTGAGCTGATTCCCTTCTATTAGGGCCTCATCTGCTCCAGCTGCCTGAACCCTGAGGGTCCTCATGAACAAGTGTGTGTGGCTGCCACATCCCCTCCTGCTGTGCCGTCCTCATGTCCACAACTGACCGAGGCAGAGAAGAGCAGGGAATATGGACATCATGCTGTCTGCTCTGAGTGCTCCTGCTCTTCAGGCGGATGAGCCCCTGGGCCTGGAGGACAGAGACGCACAGGATGTGGTGAGTCAGGGGCTGCAACTGCCCTTCTGGGTTCCCACCCCTGTGCACCCACAGCCAGGGTACGGCCCCGCCCTGGGCCTGGCTCTGGGTTTTTCCATGATGAGGGCTCAGGAGGACATGAGGCACTCAGGAGACTCTCAGGCAGGATCTGGGGTCTCTTCTCACTGCCAGGACCCTCTGCCTGGTCTGTGCTCCTGTCAGACAGGGCCGGACCCAGGCTCTGGTCCTCCATCCACCCTCCACAGGCTGATACTAAATAGGACTCACTGCTCATTGTCTCAACCTCCCACAAACAGCATTTACTTATTTACTGATCACCTAGTAAAGCCGAGTGTGTCAGTGCTAGAAACGCATCCATGATCCAGGAGACTGATTTTCTGCATTTTGAGAACTCTTCTCAGCAGAAAATGAGCATTCTAAATCTAAAGTGGAAATGCCTTCACTTACAAAGGAGAAATGAGAAAAATATGAGAACTCCTGGTACCATGACTAGACTGTGGTTGAGGGAACAGCTGTTTTTTTTAATATCCTCATTGAATGATATATTTATTGATTTTGTAAAGAGAGGTTGGAAGAGACAGATAGACAGGCATTGATGAGAGAGAGAAACATTGATCAGTTGCCTCCCCTACAAGCCTGGACTGGGATTGAACTCACAACCTTTTGGTGTATGGGATGACACTCCAAGCAAGTAAGCCACAGGGCCAGGGCTGAGGGGAGGGCTATTGAATGAGGTGGAACCCTAGGAGGTGGGAGTGAGAATACTCTTGAGAGGAAAGAATATCACAGGGAAGTCTAGAGACAGAGTCTGTCTGACAGGAATAAGGGAGGGTGAGGTGGTGCTGGCCATGGAAATGCTCTATGCCATGCAAGGATGTTGGATTAAATGTGTGAGGCAAAGACATATACAGGAATGAGCTGTTACAGTGAGACTGAGTTATGTATCTCATAGGTGCTGTGTGTTACAGAGGAACTAGGGCAGTGCAATATGTGTAAGTAATGTATAGCATCAACAGTAATTGAACACCAATCCTGTGTGTCCAATGACATTACATGAAAGGCTTACATGGACTTTCCACACAATCCATGCATATATTTTAGCTCTCACAACACATGTAGGGAAGAGAAATAAGAAGAAATCTCAGCATTACCTTTAATCCTGTGCTTTTAGCTGGAAGCTTGCGAAGGCATTTGCTAGTTCTATAGAACTCTAAGAAAGCAGGGATGGAGGAGAAGAGATATGGTCCATAGGAGATGGTGTGAGTATGTGTCTGTGTGTGCAAGTGTGCATGTGGGTGTACATGTGTGAGTGGGTGTCAATGGTGTGTATATGTGCAAGTGTGTATGGGTGTGTGACTGTGTTCACAGAGTAACTGCACCCGTCTGGTTGAGGGAAGCAGAAGTGAGAGCTGAGGATGGAGGGTCACAGGTGGATGATCATGAGCAGCTGTTAGTTCAGAAGAAAGAGTCTAAATTTACCCTAAACACAGGGAGGACCATGGATGGATTGGAGAAGAAATGGACAGATTCTGAGAAGGAAGTGGAGAGACTGATGTGGAGGGTGAACTGCAGAAGAGAGTGACAACCTAGAGCTCAGAACCCAGGCAAGGTGGTGGATGTGACCACTGCCATGGGGATGTGAAGGGTGATCTTCCCTCTCTGCCTCATTACTGCAGATCCCAAGGAGCTCTCATGACAGAGAGCCAAGGGGAGGAGCATGGATGAGCCTGGGGTCTGTGCAAACACTCTGCTCCCGCAGGAGAGCTCAGTGCTCTCTCCTGGCCCTGGAACGCAGGGGCTGCATCTCATACTGTTTCCACCTGACTCTGTGTCTCTGTGAGCAGTGGGCTCTTTCTCTCTCCCTCTCCCTGGGGTCAATTATTGGAGTCATTTCTGCCTCCTCAGAGCACCTTTGATGCTGGGTGTCACTCTGCTATTGAAACTGTGGAGACTTTGAGGTTTCAGAAAACAATGGACATTCGTGGGAACTCTGTTAGAGGCAGAAAAATACCCCCCACACTTTAAATGTCAGTTGTTGCAATGCCACATCCTGAATGGTTGAAGGACCCTTGAGCAGCCTGCTTCCTCTTCTGCTCTCACTTCTCTCAGTCCTAGCTCAGTGATACCAGCACCACCCCACAAGTGTGATCAGAGTTCACCCTGCCTGAGATATGGGGGAAAAGAGACCAGATGTTCAGATTCAGATGGAGATATTGGAGGTTTGAGAAACTGAAAATCAGAGTTACCCCACCCAATGGAGCAGAGGGAAGATCAGATTCAGACCACAGTGCAGAGTAACATAATCAGGACAGAGACCCTCGCAGTGCAGTCGGCAGCCCCTGGTCTTTCCATCACAGGTGCTGGGACAGCTGGGGGAGTCTACAGAACAAGGTGAACTTCACACCTGGCTCACTCTATATATAAAATCAATGCTAGATTCATGACAGACTGAAGAGGAAACCAATTACTTTTTCTTTAGCAAAATATGTAGGAAATGTTTTTTTTTTCTTTGTGGGAAGCTTGTTTAAAAACCTTAAAAAAATCTTTTATTCTATTACAGTTGTCCCAATTTTCCCCCTTTTCCCTCCTCTGCCCATGCCAGGCCCCCACTCCCACAGTCAATCCCCACACTGTTGTCCATGTCCACAGGCCATTCACACATGTTCTTTGACTCGTCCTTCCACCTTTTCCCACTATTATTCCTCTCCCTAGTGCCACTCTGTTCACTGTCAGTCTGTTCCATGTTTCCATGCCTGTGGTTCTATTTTGTTCATTTGCTTGTTTTGTTCATTAGATTCCTCTTATAGGTGAGATCAAATGGTATTGGCCTTTCACCGACTGGCTTATTTCACTTAGCATAATATTCTCCACTTACATACACGCTGTTGTGAAAGCTCCTTCTTTCCTTGTGCTGCATAGTACTCCATTGTATAAATGTACCACAGTTTTCTGATCCAGTCATTTACTGATGGGCACGTGGACTGTTTCCAGCACTTGGCTATCGTAAATAGTGCTGCTATGAACATAGGGGTGAATAATTTCTTCTGAATTGGTTAATTGGGATTCTTAGGTCTATTCCCATAGGAGCAGAGGATGGGATGGGCAGAGGAAGGCAAAGGGGAAAATTGAGACAACTGTAATAGAACAAGAATAAAATATTGAAACACCCCCCCCCCCCCACAAAGAAACAGAAAAGAGACACAGCTAGGTGGGCTGTAGATGCGGGGGTGGAGCTGTCCACCACCCAGTGCTGAATTCTCCACCACCTCTGGGATTCACATACAAAATTGGACAGAATCAGGGAAGACGCAGGTGGCCCCTGGTTTTGAGGAAAGTCTCCTAGATACACGTTCACACTCGTTTTCAAGGCTGGACTCCGTCTTGGTCAGCATGACCTCTGGCCAGTAGATGAGCTGTCCTCGCTTGGGGATTCTGTGATGACTTTTGTGGATTTACTTTGCAGTATCAGGTTTGTGCTGTTCTTACATTAGGAAAAAGGGTAAAGTCTCAGTGGACAATGCTATAGCAGAGCTTTTGATGATTTGTTTTTCAGTTGTTAAGGTAAATCTCAAGATCACAGGATGTGGTGGGCAGGGTCCCCACACTGCAGTGTGTACCATGCAAGGTGCCTGTCACAAAGGAAGGGGGACCAGCTCTGCTCACCCTAAAAATAGCAGGTGCTGAGAGACTGACCCAAACCACATCACTCAACCCCCCTCATGTCTAATGTGTCATTTATCTTTCCTAAACTCTACACTCACAGATAGATTTTAACATAGTTTGCTGCCATTTGAAAGTGCTAACAAAAATTTAGTTCATAGTATTCAATGTTTCTGGGCCAGGCTGATATATGAAATGGTTAACAATATAAAACTACTTTCAGGAGAAATATGAAATCTCTCCTGTAATATCTATTAGATTTTCTAGTAGATGCATATTTTTTTATTCTCTTGCCAAACATAAAGCGAAGTAAACAGCTTGATTTGCCTTTCTAGAAGAGAAGAAAACCTATAAAGTCTGTTTTTTGTTGTTGAATTGAAATCATGTTTTTACATATGAGTCAAAACCCAATTTCTTCTATGAGAGAGAGAGAGGGGGATAGAGAGAGAACGAGAGAGAGAAGAGAGAGAGAGAATTTATTAGTTTGGTAAGTTTGCCACAATAAAATACAACTAAGTGGGTGGCTTAGGACAGAAGAAATTAATTTTATTAGATTCCAGATATCAGACAGATTGATTGACAGATGAGTATTATAAATTATAAATATATAATATTAGTAATTATATGATATTTATATTTATATAATTTATCATATATAATGTATAATAAAATATAATAAACATAATATATAATATAAACATATAATATTTATATATTATAAATATATAATATAATATATGTTATAAATATAATACATAATATAAATATAAATATTTAATTTTATAAATATAATAGATAATGTTATATATTTAATGTTATAAATATATAAATGTAACATTAAATATATAAATGTATATATAAGTGATATATATTTATATTTATATAATTTATCATATATAATTATATAATATATAATAAAATGTACAATAAACATATAATATATAACATAAAGACATCATATTTATATATTATAAATATACATCATATATTATATAATATATGTTATAAATACAATATATAAATATTTATTGTTATAAATATATAATATATAAAAGTATAATAATGTATAATCATAATACATTATAAATATATAATATTATATATAATCTATTAAAATTATATATTAATAAATGTATTTATAGTATATACAAACACACACAGAGATAGACACCCAGATAGTAGATAAATGGATACGGAGATGGATTCACAAACTTTCCAACATTCGCTCTGATCAGCTCCATTCCTTGTTCTGCTTTCTAGGTAAGTTGTTTTCACATAAAGCCTGAGGATAATTTTGTCCAGCTTTACTGACATATAATTGACAAAAGTGTTAGGTGACAATGTGTTGATTTGATACATTTAAATATTATAATATGATACATTTGTAGCTTTCATGGGAGTGGGGGTGCATGGAATGGGAGGAGGAGGGCAAAGGGGGAAAAATCGGGACAACAGTAATAGAATAACAATAAAAAAATAAAAAAGAGGTATGAGCAAAAAGTCACAAAATTGTTACTTTTTGTGATGAGAATATTTGAGATGCATTCTCTTAGCAACTTCCGGTATATGACACAATCTTCTTAACTGTAATCATCAGGATGTACATTAGGCCCCCAAGAAGAGGTAATCTCATAACTGAAAGTTGATGCTCTTTGACCAATTTCTCTCCTTTCCCCCAGTCACCATGGAAACCACCATTCCACCCTCTGTTTCTACACATTTGGACTCTTTAGGTTCCACATATTCATGAGATGATTCAGTCTTTGTCTTTATCTGTCCCATTGATCTTACTCAGCCTAATGCCCTCAGGTTCCATCAGTGTTCTCGTGAAGGACGGGACTTCCTTCCCTCTTGTGGTCGAATCACATTTCATTCCACGGACACTCAGACATTCCCAAACGCCACCCATGAGAGCATTCCGCAAGTGTTTTCTTCCCAGGCAACACTCCTCCAAGCTGTCCCTTCAAATGCCAGTGGGTTGATTCCAAGTGAGGGGATTTCTGCAAAAATGCAGCTGGTGGCACCTGGGGGAGAGAGAAAGAATTGTGGGGTCCAGAGAGGGCGGGAGGCATCACTTTAGGTTCATTTTCTCTATGTTTATGCCTCACTTTCCCCACTTATTCAGTGATTGAATTTAGGTAAAGTCCTGTGAACTGAACTTTTGATCTGGTAATGTAGTTATTAGAAATTCAAAATATTTTATTAGGCAAAGTTGGAGGAGGGCATCAGATTTTAGATGTGTGGACCCAAACCACCAGGGGGATGGACCCTCATGTCACGGGGCTGAGAATGAAGGGAGCCATGGCAGGGAGAGGAAATATACAGTCAGTGGCGGAAGAGTCCTCAGCCCCAGGGGCTGAAGTAGGGGTGGGACATGGAGCTTGGGGACAGATTCTCCTGTCATCTCTCCTTTGACCCACACTCAGCCCTGGAAGAGAGTCTGGAACTTCCTGAAGCTGAAGTTCTCCACAAACAAGGCGGTGTAGCCTCCCTATTTCCTCCTGCTGCCCCGTTCCCATGTCCCCACAACTGACCGAGGCAGAGAAGAGCAGGGAGGATGGACATCTTGCCGTCCACTCTGAGTGCTCCCGCTCTGCAGGTGGGCAAGACCCTGGGCCTGGAGGACAGAGACACACAGGATGCGGCGAGTCAGGGGTGGCTGCCTCCCTTCCGGGTTCCCACCTCTGTGAACCCACAGCCAGGGGACGGCCCCGCCCTGGGCCTGTTGCTCGGGTTTTCCATGACGAGGGCTCAGGAGGACTCTTCACCCTCAGGAGATGCTCAGTCCAGATCTGGGGTCTCTTCTCACTGCCAGGACCCTCTGCCTGGTCTGCATTCCTGCTCAGAGAGGGCAGGACCCAGGCTCTGGTCCTCCGTTCAACTCTTATTGCCTTGCTGTAAATAGGACAGTCATTTATTTTTCTCAGCCCTCCACAAGCGAAATAGAGTTTTTGACTTTGACTAGTCAATAAACAAATAATTAGTGATCACCTACTACCCACTGGGTATTTGTGCCAGAACCAGAAATACATTCGTGATCCGGGAGACCTACTTCCTGTTTTTCAAAACTCTGCTTAGAAGACTATGGCAAGTTTAAGGCTAATATTTCAGTTAAATTACTTGCAAAGGAGAGCTAAGTGAAAATGCAAGAACAACTGGGGACCAACCACAACTGTGGTTGGGGGAATGGGTGTTTGAAGAGGTGGAGACTAAACGGGTGAATTAGAGAACATTCTAGAGAGGAAGAAACATTCCAGAGAACCCTAGAGACATAGAGACCGTCCAAAAGGGAGGAAGAGAGGTTGAGGTGGTGGCTGGTCATGTGGGTGCTGTCCATCATGCATGGACGATGGGTCACGTCTGTGGGACAAGGGGAGTACGAGAGAAGTGGACTGTGGTGGACAGACTGTGTTATCAAAGTCCTGCATAAAAGGACTGGAAACCTGCAATATTCATTAAGAAAAAGAAAAGATTAATATCTGCTGAACTCCAATGTTAGGTCTTCAACTGTGTTCCAGAAATATCTTTCCTGAATATATCACATGATTCTCACATACCCCTGGGCAGTCATGAATGCATTTAGAGAAGAGAAATAAAAAGATGCCAGCCCAGTAGTATTTCTTGCTCTGGGACTATCTCTGGTAGTGATTCCTAGGTCTACATGGCTCTGAACAGCCTATATGAAAAAAAGAGGGAAGTGTTGAGTGGTAGATTGTGTCTGTATGTATGTGAGTAGATATGTGCAAACGTGTGTGTGAGTGTGCATGTTTGGGTCTGAGTGTGTGAATGTGTGTGTTTGTATGTGTAAATGTATGTGTGTGTGACTGTGTTCACAGGTAACTGCAGGTGTCTTGTTGAGGGAAGCAGAAGTGAGAGCTGAGGTCAGAGGGTCACATCTGGATGATCATGAATAGTTTTCAGTTCAGCAAGAAATGTCTGGATTTACCCTGAAGACTGTGAGGACCATAGAGGAATTTTCAGCAGAAAATGGGCAGATTCTGAAACTGAAGATAGACTCATATGTGAACAGTGAACAGGAGAGGCGAGTGAGGTCTTAGAGCTCAGGCCCAGGCTGGTGGTGGATGTGGCCATGCTAAGGGGACATGAAGGGTGACTTTCCCTTCCTGCTTTGTTGACTGGAGACCCCAAGGAACCCTCATGACAGAGAGCCAGGGGGAGGGGCAGGGACGAGCCTGGGGTCTGTGCAAACACTCTGCTCCCTCCTGGCCCTGGAACACAGGGGCTGCGTCTCACACTGTTTCCACCTGACTCTGTCTCTGTGAGCAGTGGGCTCTTTCTCTCTCCTTCTCCTTGGGGTGAATTGTTTGGGCCATTTCTGCTTCTTCAGAGCACCTTTGACGCTGGGTGTCACTCTCCTCTTCAGCCTCTGGAGAGTCTTCAGTGTTCAGACAAGAACGGCATTCATGAGTGTTTTTATTAGAAGGCACTAAAGACACACACACACACACACACACACACACACTTTAAATACCAATTGTTGCAATATCACATCCTGAATGGCTGAAGGACCCTTGAGAAGCCTGCTTTCTCTGTTGCTCTCACTTCCCTCATTTATACCCCGGTGGTACCAAATCCACCCCCTCAAAGATTGTCAGAATCCCTCTGCCTGAGATACGGGGGAAAGGAAACCAGTCATTCAGATTTACATAGAAAAGTTGGAGGTCTGAGAACCTGAAAAGCAGAGACACCTTGTCCAATGAAGGAAGAATCCAGACTCAGACCACAGTGCAGGGTTATGTGATCAGGACAGAGACCCTCGCAGTGCAGTGGGCAGACAGTAGATGTCTGAGCACACGGTGCTGGACCAGCTGGGGGAGTCTGGGGAACACAACCAACTTCATACCTGCCTCACCCCATTAACCTTTCCCTTTACCTCCAATCCTGCCATGCTAAACTGTACTTACAGCTAAAATGTACATATTTCTCATTAACTATTTTCATTTTAGTTTCTCATTAACTATATTTTTATTGATTTATTTTTAGGGAGAGGGGAAGGGAGGGAAAAAGAGAGGGAGAGAAACATCAGTGTGTGGTTGTCTCTCACCCGCCCCACACTGGGACCTGTCCCGCAACCCAGGCATGTGCCCTGAGTGGGAATCGAACCAGCAACCCTCTGGTTCGAAGGCCAGTACTCAATCCACTGAGCAACACCAGCCAGGGCCTATTCTTAAAAACTTGTTGAAGCTAATGCCTTCCAACCTGTTTGCAACCTACCAGACACTGCCCAGGGGCCAGACAGCAAGGAGGTAAGAGGAGGGAAGACATGGTTTTGTGAGGGGCATCCCACCCATCCAGGACCAGCCTGTTCTTTAGGAATAAAACTGCAGGGGATTCCTGCACTGGAGCCAGGCTGAGGTGGAACCAGGGTGCCCCATATTTTTACCCCCATAACACTGTGTTTACAAGGCATTGTATGGGGTGCATTCGTGGTCCCCTACCCACTGCAGCCCAGGGTGCCAGGATCTGGGTCAGAGAAGGGGTGGCAGTGTCTCACAGCAATGCCCGTTCTCCAGGCTTGGTGTCCTAAAGCCTCAGCTCAGGGTCTCCCCACCCACACGGTGCCCTGGACAGAGAGCCGTGCTCTCCCATGACTGTCTTCCTGGTTGTGCTTGCACTCACCCCCTGATTGCACACACACCTGTGCACACAAACACAGGCAGAAACCCAGACACACTCACCCCCACCCCCAAGACTGCACCCATGTCCAGGAAATGGCAAGTTCACCTTTTCCGTGGTATGAATGTTAGAATAACAACAGCAGAGTTTGCGGACAGTTGTCTCTGTGGGCTTTCCTGTGTGAGCACGCAGAGAGCAAACCGCGGTGACCTTATAAGGGACACTGCCATTTTTGAAAATGTCACTCGTCATTGACAAGGTATTGGAGTGCACACTGTCAGTGACAGTAAGTTTCTGTAACTGCCTGTGACAAGGAAATTACTCAAGTCCCAGAACTGTGTGCACCTTCCTCAAGTTTCATACAACACACAGCCGCACAGGGCCTGCCACCCAAGCTGGGGTGAGTTTCAAGGTCATGGGGTGCTGGTGGGTCCTAAGCTCAGGGCTCTGGTTGGCCCCCAAACATGAGCCGTGCTGTTCCTGGACAGGACACACTCAGTGGGTTTGTTCAAATACTCGTTTATGACAAAAGATGGGAAAAGAAAAGGTGTTAAGATTACCAACACCTTCCAAAAACAGTTACAGGTCCCAAATACCTTTTCTAGAAAATAGGCTAAAAAATCCACAAAGAAAGTGAAATGGGGTCAAAGTGAAGCAGCGTCATGACTTAGAATTGCTGGGGGGAGGGGTAAGCAAGACTCTGGCTCTGGGCAGCTGGTAATGAACTTGCCCCTGTCAGTGTGGTCCTCTCCCCATGGACCGTTTCAAAGGGTTTTCTTTCTACAGACTTTTGGGGCATCTGGTAACAGTGCTCTGGGGCTGGCACATGCTGGAGGCACCATGGCCATGATGACCTTTGTTCTACTCAGGGTCCCACAGACCCTCGAGCGGATGCACCACAGGGGCTCACAGGCAGAGCTGTGCCAGGGTCGCAGCATCCCGGAGAGTTGTCCTGCTGCTGCTTCCCGCAGCTCGTGGTCCAGCACGATGGAGCGTGGAGAGCCAGCAATGAGAAGTCAGCCCGTTGGGTGTGTGAGCCTGGGGCACAGAGCGTCTGGGGACAAGAGTAACTGAGACTGTGAGAAAGAGACACTGCAGGAAAAGTGACGTGCCCACCGAAATGCTCTAGAAATCTAGGGATGGGTCCAGTGGAGGAAGAGCATGTTCTAATTCCAAGAGCTGAGCAGGATTTTTTATTGTATGTAGCTGTCTGTGGGTTGTTTCTGTAAATGCTGATTCAAGTAGAAAGTAAAGGAATAAAGGGTAAGAAGGGCAGGTCTACAGAAGCCAACGTTCGCAGGTGCACTGTGTGCTAAGAACAGATGTTTGGATTTTCTCCAGAAGACAGTGGTTACCAAAAAATGTGCAAACCGCAGGTGGTAGGTAGTCTCAGAGTTTGTGGGACACTATACATGGCAGAAATTTTCATGAATTTGAGATGTGATAAGACATTCCAGGGCATTCAGCTTGTTGCTCACATTTCACTAGAGATGGTCATCTCATAACAGAAGTTAAATATGACCATTTCCTGTCTCTTGCATGCTACAGAGACCCATAAGAACGTGGGCTCTTTCTTTCTGGGCACCATCAGTCTATAACAGTCATCACACTCTGCAAGGATGACAGCTCCTGTAGTTGCTCTGCAGTGTGTGGCATTCCTCAGAGACATGGATGTGCAGTTGCTGAGAACTTGGGTTCACGCTAGTGTAGCTGGGGAACTAAGGTTAGAAATTTATTTATCTGGGTGTTTATCCAAAGAAATGAAACATTAATTTGAAAGGATATATGCATCCCCATGTTCACTGCAGCATTATTTACAAGAGCTAAGATATGGAAGCAATCTATGTGCTCATCAATAGATGAATAGATAAAGAAGTGGTACATATATGCAATGGAATATTACTCAGGCATGAAAAAGAAGAAATTCTGGCCCTTTGGGACAACACGAATGGATGTAGACTCATTGTACTGAGTGAAATAAGTCAGAGAAAGAAAAATGCCATATTATTTAACCAGAAATTTTTTCTTTGTCCCCAGCTTTTTGAGGAAGAATGACAAATAGGAATTGTGTATGTTTAAGGTGTACATCTTGGTGTTTTGGTATATATGTACGTTTTGGAAAGAACACCACACTCGAATGAGTAACATATACATCAACTCACACACTTTCCATTTTTTCTGTGTATGGGGGGAGAACACAGAAAATTTCCAGTGTATAATTCATT
>PVJI01019388.1:0-31174 GCA_004026765.1 Micronycteris hirsuta | reverse complement strand
AGGATATTGGAACATTTAAAGTTGTCCCAGAGGTTCCTAAGCTTCTCTTCCTTTTTTTGAATTCTTGGTACTTCATTCTGTTCTCATTGGATGTTTATTTCTTCCTTTTGTTCCAAATAATTGATTTGAGTCCTGGTTTCCTTCCTGTCACTGTTGGTTCCCTGAATATTTTGCTTTATTTCACTTTGGGTAGTCTTCATTTGTTCTTTCATTTTGTGACCAAGCTCAATCATTTCTGTGAGCATTTTGCTTACCAGGGCTTTAAACTCCCCATCAGATAGGTTGGCTATCTCCTCACGGCTTAACTCTCTCGAGTTTTTCTCTGTTCTTTCATTTGGGCCATATTTCTTTGTCTCGGCGCACTGGTCTGGTTGGCCTGGTTGATTGTTTCTTTAATTCCTTGGTTGTTGGAGTTACATGCAGTTTGCTTTTCTGGTACTTCTGTTTGTTTATTGATTTTAGATTGGTTGTTATCCTCCTTTTGGTTGTGTGAGGAAGTTAAGGATTTCTACCTACACCTGCATCTTGGCCTCAAAGAATCTGTTTTTTTTTTTGAAACTTGCTCCATAGTACAATATGGTCAATATATTGGAAAAAAAGTTCCAAGTGTGGGTCTCTTCTGTCATCTCTTGTTCGTTTTAGGAATAACACCTTAGCACCGGTCAGCAAGAAAAATGGTTGATTGTAATGAAATGTCAATGACTGTTGATAGCAATGGTGTTTAGAAGTTTTATAATGTTTAAATGTAAGGACTGTCCAGTTATCTTGTGACTGGTTTCCAGATTAGGGCAAAGGAAGCAATAGATGTGTTTTATGTGCCATTTGTTGGAACTCCCTTTATACTGTAATAGAGTCAGGTTTTTAGAAGTTCCAAGTGTGCTTGAAAATAATTTGTCATTTGCTTTGTTTGTTGCAACGTTCTTAAACAGTGAAGACATTAAGATCTATTTAAAGTAAATTTTAACCCAAGATGTTAAAAAAAAAAGTAAAATGGTATCATTTTATATGTAAAAATCTATCAAACCGTTTGGCCAAGCCACTAATACCTGCCCCAAGTGTGCATCTCTGCTGCCATCTTGTGGGAATTTGGGGGAATAACATCTTAGGACAGGTCAGCAGGAAAAGTGGTTGATTATTGTGGAATATCAGTGACTGTTGATTTTTTTTTAAGACTGTTTTGAGGTACAAGTCTCAGGTCCCAATGTCAGTGACGGGTTCCTTGGAACCACTTTGTATGAGCACATCATCTAGACCAGTCATCGAATTTCGGGGTGCACCATTGGTTCTTTTCTTTGATTATAGCTTTAAATTATTCTTTGTATATATAAAAGATATTTATTTCTGCATGTTATTTACCATACAATTTAGTAAGTTGTATTATTTATAATGACTTTAAGTTGATATTCATGAGTTGTCAATGTAAATAAGATATGCAATCATAAAATTATGTTAGTTTAGCTATATAAAACTTGAAAAATAGTTAAAGCTTGGAATAAAACATGAAGACCTGAAGAGTTAAAAATGTGTTAGTTACAAGTTCATTAATAATTAAATAAAAGAGTGACATGATTCTTAGCATTGTAAATGAGTTCAGGACCTGGAGCACTGGTGTTCTAGAAATCAGAAGTATTTTGTAAGTAAAACTGTGCCCCTTGTAGGTTATCTGAGGAAGTCACAATATGGCAAATGCCCACATTTTCAAAGAGGAGAACATTTGATGGTGAATTCTGGAATCTAAAAGAGTAAGATATTATATTCTAAGTAATTTTAAGAAACAATTATTGAAGAGTGATTTATGGGCAATGAAAAGAGACAGTAACCCTCAGTGCTGTGGTTTATCACAGTGTGTTTCAGTCTGTTAAGGTGGCATGTCTTCCTTGGCTTCTGAGCTTTCAATGTGTCAAAGGTCCCCTTGTGGGAAAAGTCAACCTTAGGTGAAAACCACTGTTCTTGAAACTGTGATCATCTTTGGAACCCGAGTGATGTGGTCTTGGTAAGAAGTGTTTTTACTATCATTTCATGTAAATTATTTTCTAACTCCACTTGTGATTTATTTGGAGGTGGTTATTCAGAAGCATATTTCATAATTTGTAAAAAGAAGTACTTTCTAGTTATCTGTTATACTGATTTCTTGATTAATGGCAGTGAGAGCAAGAAATAGATTGTGTGTGTGTGTATAAATTTCAGTCCTTTGAAATTTATTGGAACTTGCTTTATATCACAATATGGTCATTTTTTAAAAAAAGTTCCCAGGGTACTTGGAAAGCATCTGTAATTTGAAGTTTTGGGGTGTAGTGAAGTACTTATGCACATCGAATGCAATTTTCTTCTCATGTTATTTGTGTTTATAATTTTTACTATATTTTGTGGGCTTTATGGGTTCTGAAACAGAACCTGAATGATAGAGTTCTGTCAAATCTCCTAGTATGATTGCTAATTTATATATTTTTCTATGTAGCTCTGTTCTATATAATTTTGAGTTTATGTTATTAAGTGAATAAAAATTTGAAACTAACTTGTAAATTGAACTTACTGATGTGAAGTACTCCTATTTATTTGTAGTAGTGTTTTTTTGTGGGTTTTTTTTTTTTTTGCCTTCAAGTCTACTATATGTTATATAAGGTTCATTTGGTTAATGTTCGTGTAGTATATTTTCCCCATTCTTTTATTTTCGGGGAGTAGAAACCTTTTTTTCAAATATATTTTATTGATTATGCTATTACAGCTGTCCCATTTTACACCCTTTATCCCCCTCCGCACCCCCCGCCCCCATTCCCCAGCCTTTAGTTTTTGTCCATAGGTCATACACATAAGTTCTTTGGCTTCTACATTTCCTATACTATTCTTAACTTCCCCCGTCTGTTTTCTACCTACCATTTATGCTACCTATTCTCTGCATCTTTTCCCCCTCTCTCCCCCTACCACTCCCTTGTTGATATCTATCCAGGCCTTATATAAATCCCTTTAACATTTCATATAATAAAGGCTGGGTGATGATGAACTCCTTGAACTTCACCTTATCTGAGAAGCACTTTATCTGCCCTTCCATTCTAAATGAGAGTTTAGCTAGATAGAGTGTTCTTGGATGTAGTTTCTTGCCTTTCATGACATCAAATACT
This sequence comes from Micronycteris hirsuta, assembly GCA_004026765.1. Classification (NCBI taxonomy): domain Eukaryota; kingdom Metazoa; phylum Chordata; class Mammalia; order Chiroptera; family Phyllostomidae; genus Micronycteris; species Micronycteris hirsuta. Next base: position 28,055 of record PVJI01019388.1, on the reverse strand, counting down.
TCTTTCCAGCCCCTTCTTGCCTGCAAGATCTCTGTTGAGAAATCAGCTGACAGTCTTATGGGAATTCCTTTGTAGGTAACTGTCTCCTTTTCTCTTGCTGCTTCTAAGATTCTCTCCTTATTTTTAATCTTGGGTAATGTCATTATGATGTGCCTTGGTGTGTTCCTTTTTGGGTCCAACTTCTTTGGGACTTTCTGAGCTTCCTGGACTTCCTGGAAGTCTATTTCCTTCACCAGCTTTGGGAAGTTCTCCTTCATTATTTGTTCAAATAGGTTTTCAATCCCTTGGTCTTCCTCTTCTCCTTCTGGCACCCCTATGACTTGGATGTTGGGACATTTACAGAAGTCCCAGAGGTTCCTAAGCCTCGCCTCATTCTTTTGAATTTTTGTTTCTTCATTCTTTTCTGGTTGGATTTTTTTTTCTTTCTGCTGGTCCATTCTGTTGATTTGAGTCCCAGTTTCCTTCTCATCCCTATTGGTTCCCTGCACATTTCCCCTCATCTCCTTTATCGTATCCTTCATTTGTTCAAGTAATTGTGACCATCTTTCTTCCAATTCTGTGAGCAACCTGATTATCAGTGCTTTGAACTGTGCATCTGATAGGTTGGCTATCTCTTTGTCAGTTAGCTGTATTTTCTCTGGAGCTTTGATCTTTTATTTCATTTGGGCCAATTTTTTCTCAGTGCGCCTGTTACTTTAAGGGGCGGAGCCTTATGTGTTTACCAGGGCAGGGTAACCCACGTCGTTGTCATCAACACTGTGTTGTGCCGCAGCCTGTGGGCGCGGGGCCTGACAGAACAATGGTGCTTGCTCCACTCTCTGCACTTCTGCAGCTACCCAAAAGCAAGTTGGGCCCTACTTTGCTGGCTCCGGGGTGGGTGGACAGGCCTGCGCAGTTCCAAGTTCCTTTGGGTCTCTCCAAGGAACTCTCCCATGAGGCTGGGCGTTCCTCCCACCACCACCTCAACCGCCACAGATTGTCTCAATCGGTGGTTTGAGGCTTTATTTCTCTGCATTGGTGGGTTCTGTGGTCTGCTCCACTCCCCAGCTTTTTCTCCCGTTTTATCTGTGTGCGAATGAGGGACCGCCTGGTCCACCAGTCTCGGCCCTGCTGGGTCCGGGTGGGCCAGAGTGGGTTTCGCTGAGTGAGCAGGCCACGGGTCTTTCTGGGCAGCTGCACCATTTCCAGTACCGCTCCACAAACTGCCATCTCGCTGCGCCACGTTTACCAGTCTGGATGAACGTGTCTTCTTTAATTCCTTGGTTGTTGGACTTCCACTCAGTTCGATTTTCTGTCATAGCTTGCTGTTTTTGGTTTTTAAAATTGTCGTATTTCCTCTTTTGGTTGTTCGAGGAGCAATAGTGTGTCTACCTATGCCTCCATCTTGGCGGTAAGTCTATCTTCCATTCTTTCACTTCAGATTTCTTGGTATGTTTTAGATAGCTCTCAGTGTTTTATGTTAGTTATGAGTGGCTGCTAAAATCAGTCAAAGAATTGATTTTGGTGGAAGATGTAATGTAGGGGGCCCAATTTTTTTCCCATTCAGTTGTTCCAACACCTTTTATTATATCACAAATATTTCCCCACAGATCAAAGGAGATGTCTTTGTCATAGAAAATAACCACAGCTCCTCACATCATCGCTGCCTCATTTATGCTCTTCTGTATGGGGGGGTTTCTGACTCTCTCCTGTGAGTGAGTTTCTCCTGCCTATGTATGTCTTACATTTGGTTATTTCCATTTGCTAATCTGTGTCATACTGTAACAGGGTGCCGCCAAGAGGGGGGCCCCTAAAGAGGGATTTGTAATGGGGTCCAGAAGAGCTTGGAGATAATTGGCTCCACACCACAGGGCCACACCTGCCCTAAGTGCTGGCAGCCGTGGCCAGTTTCAGAAGGAGACAGAAATGAGACTGCAGAGAAAGATTGGCTCTGGGATTTAAATCCAGGCAGGGCAGCCATTTTGTGTCTCTTTTGGGGACCACACGGCTTTGGCAAGTGGGGACCACGCAGCTTGGGTGAGCGTTAGGACCTCTGTGGCTTTGAAAGTGCTCCTTTTTGCCATGTGGATGTGCCGGGAGATATGGTACCCCAGATGGGGCAGAGGGAGAGGGAAGGACTGTGTGTGTTTATGCCTATTCTAAAGAACTTCAGTCTGTACAACTTCCAAATAAATAATAATTCCTTTCCTTTTACGTCTTTCCTCTGGCGACGGGCAAAGTGAACCTGGTAAGGGGGAGGAAACCCTGGGGGAAAAATGGGGGTCTTTCATATCGTTCAGCCCCCCCTTTCTGTTCTGTAACAATGCCTGTTGGGTTATTAGACCAGCCCAAAGTTTCAGTCACAGGAAAGGTTGTTTCCCCACTACATAAGAAAGCAATCAGATATTTAATACGAGGTGGATTTGGGGAGTACATGCACATCAACATTTACTTAAGTAATATTTAACAATTTAGGTAAAGTAACATTCCCAAAACCAAATGATCATGTCAGTGAAATATGGAACAATGTACTAATGTAGCTTGTGGATATAAAACTTCTATGTAAAGTTTCAGAGGTGGTCATGAAGAGAGCCAACATTTTGAACTTGGCACATTGATTTTAAACTGACTGTTAAGAAAGGGAAGACTGAAAAATTACTCAGGATTGTCATCTCATTTCTTCCTAAGAGGTTTAGTTGCCAAAATTTGGTTTAGGAACAGAGTTTCAGGACAATCACCTTAGCTTCAGACATTAACACCCCTAGCAAGAGCTTGTTGACCCTAGCATACTCCTTGTTTCTTAAAGTTTTGGGAGTTGCCCAACAAAAATAAACCTGCCAGGTATGCTGCCTTTTTTTCTAAATTACCTGCCTGTCTCCCATTTCACCTTTGAAATCTAGGACTCTGTTGTTCCATTTTCCAAAATACAGTATATACCCAATATTACCTCATTGTGTTTGGTATTCATTTGAATATGAATTCCCTTTGCCCATGTATTAGATATTGAATTCCTCTTGTTAATCAGATTATGGTAATTTGATTGTTATCCCAGTCATTACAAATTAGAAGGTATGACAAAAATAATGTTTTAATCCCCCACAGTGTTGGTGAGCTGGCTGTGTGGCATTCATGGCCGGGACACTAACTTCTGGAAAGTGCAGCCTCCGAGAGATCATGGACTTCTACTGGCAAAAGTAAGCATTGTTATTATTATTTTCTCTGCCAGCCTTTTTGGTCTATTTCTGCAGGGCTTGGTATAATTTAGTAGTGCCAGGAACTATTTTCTTCTCTTGTGCATTTGCATTAGCATGAAAAAATATTTGTGAGGCCAGCTGCTCAGACTTAGAGAGTCAAGGATGTTCTTTACTGATTCCTGGCTCTGTTTACATTGTGAGGACTCGGTTCCTCTCCTGTATCTGGCAACTGGGCTTCAATGTCTGGCTCCAGCTCTGGAGTCTGGCTGTGGTGTCCTGGTTCCAGATCTGAGGTGGGCCTGGGGTTGAATCTGTGTCTGTGTGTCAGGGATCCAGAGTCTCTTCAGGTATGGCTTCATGTCCTGGGTTGGTGTGTAAGGTCCGTGTGCAGCTCTGGCTCTAGGGTCTGATGTGTGGAATCTGGTGTTTGCTGTCAGTCTGTGGTTTCGAGTGTCTGGCATTCAGGGTCCATGGTCTGGCCTGGGTCGTAGGGACAGTTTTGGGATTGGGGCCGGGGTCTGAGCTTCAGCTTTTGGTTCTGGTGTGCTCTGGGGTCCAGGTTCTGGACTCCAGGGCCTGCGTCCAGGTCCCAAGTCTGTCTTTGGTGTCTGTGAACTGATGGTCCTTGGCTGCAATTCTGTGCCAAGAGGAATTCCAGAGGTGCGGTGTGGTGAAGAAGGAAACAACTTAGTTGCAAGTAGCTCCATTTTGACCTAGAATGGCTGTGAGAGCAGCACGGCTGTTAGGAAGCTCAGTAATGTTCCAAGTGAATCAGGAAGCGGCACTGCTGTGGGTCAGCTCAGTGGTGCTGCTGCTTAGTTGTGAAGCATCATGGCCCTGAGGGGGCCCTGGAGTGAGGCAGCCCCGGGGCAAATTCCCCCTCAGGCTGTGCTGCTCAGTGCTGCTCTGCCCATTCTGGTCTGGCCCCATCATGTCCTCTCTGTTCGCTTGCATTTGTACACAAAGAAGTGAACTTTGGAAAAGGGCCCCTCTGAGGAGATCAGGATGGGTGAGCAGACAAAAGGCCTCTGGTATTGTTAACACAGCAGCCTAGATTATTACTATTTTAAAATTATGCCAAGTTTTCCTCTCATACTTTTTTTATCCAAATCGAGAATGTGTTTTTTGTTGCAGCTTGCTTAATTATACAGAAAAATGAAGATTAATTGAAAATCTCACCCAAACAGGTAATAACTGCTACCTTTCTAAGTATATGCCCCTCCAGACATCTCTACTTGCACATTTCCATTCTTCTAATTTCCTGGATTTAATTTATTATTCTGGGCTTGTAATATGGATGCAAAACCTGTGAATTTTCAGCTGTTCCCCCCCTACTGTGCAGATTTATCACTCCATTTTCCCATAGGTTTCTAATGTATTATTACTCAGTTCCAATTATTTGTAACTCCAATTGTGATTCATTTTGCGAGTTATTTAGAAGTGTATTTCTTAACTTTTAAATGTAAGAATTTCTAGTTACCTTTGACAACTGATTTATAGAGTAGGTGCAATGAGAGCAGGAAACATACTTCATGTAATTTCAAACCTTTGAATATTTTTTGGAAACTTCATTATAAGATGGTGAATGTAGCCCTGGCTGGTATAGCTAGTGGATTGAGCGCAGGCTGCAAATCAAAGGGTCGCCGTTTTGATTCCCAGTCAGAGCACATTCCTGGGTTGCAGGCCATGTCCCCATTGGGGGCCACATGAGAAGCAACCATACATTGATGTTTCTCTCCCTCTCTTTCTCCCTCCCTTCCCTTCTGTCTAAAAATAAATAAATAAAATCTTAAAAAAAAAAGATAGTGAATGTAAAAGATGTTCCAAACATGCATCTCTGCTGCCATCTCGTGTTCATTTTGGAAATAACACCTTTGTGCAGGTCAGCAGGAAAAGTTGTGGATAGTCAGTTGGTTATTTGTGACTGTTGAATTCAATTTGCTGCTCATAGTGTTTCTTATATCTCTACTTAATTTTTTGAGGTGGTGTCTTGTTGGTGAAAGAGGTATGCTCTATCTCTGATGAGAGAGGTTGTTAAATCTATTAGGATTATAAATTATTTTTTATGTCTCTATTATATGTAACTTAAGTTTATGATACTAAGTACATAGTGAATTTGGGTCTTCCTGGTAAATTAAACTCAGTGATGTGAAGTGCTCTCCATCTCTAGTCATGCTTTTTACCTTGAAGACACTGCATGTCATTGTGTAATTTTCATGTGGTTTATGTTTGCATAATACAGGGTAAGGCAGAGGTAGGGTTAGAGTTGTGAGTATGAGAAACAAAGCTTCTTGTTGTCTTATTACTTAAAAATTATGATATTATTTTCCATGTGAACAACTGTAAAGCTGCTTCTGCAACAACCTGTATATCTTTTCCCATTCTTTCACTTTCAGTCTTTATTTCACTCCATGTTTTAGGTAATTCATATTTTCGCACAGTTTGTGTCTTGTCCTTTTATTCTCTGAACTTTTTCAGAGTATTGTTTAATTTTACAAAGTATACGTTATTAATGTATTTCCTCATTTTACTGCGTGTCCACAAGTATACCTGATTCCTGGCTGGTTTTGTTGAAAGGGACCACTGAAAATCAAACCTACAGATGAGGGGCGGGGCCTGTGGAAGGTCAGAGGCGGGACTGGGCTGAAGGTGAGAGAGGACCACAGGTGCGGGTGGGGTTGGGTGGGAGGCAAATTGAGGCTGGCAGGCCTGAGGGGTGGGCAGTTCTGGTGGAGAGATGAACAACTACAGGGACTGGAGGTTAGGCGCTGCCAGCCGCTGGTCTCCGTGATCACGAGGTGATGCTCACCACCAAATGTGATGCAAGCAATGCAGTCCAGGGACAGGAGGTGAGCTGCGTGGAGACTATGAGGTGAGGGGGTTGGGAGGCAGATACAGCCACCCTGTGGGGAGCAGAAAACAGAGTCCAGACTGTTTCTGTGGTACATGTCTCGGGTCTCAATTTAAGTGACCACTTCCTGTGGGACCCCTTTTCTATGTTTATCTAGATATTTCAGTTATAGATAAATTTGATAAATGGACATACAGAGATACCCATTTTTTAACCCCAAGACGACATGCTATTTTTCATCTGTTAAAGTTTCTGTTATTGGGTAGCAATTTCCAATTTAATTCATACAGATCCTGTACATTGTTGTTAAGTTTATCCCCAGGTTTTTTATTTTTTCACCTGTTCTGTCGCTATTGAGTCTTTTAAAAAATTATATCTTTTTTAAAAGATTTTATTTTTATTTACTTTTAGAGAGAGGGGAAGGGAGGGAGACAGAGAGGGAGAGAAACAGCAATGTATGGTTACCTCTCACATGGCCCTCACGGGGACCTGGCCTGCAACCTAGGCATGTGCCCTGACTGGGAATCGAACTGGGACCCTTTGGTTCCCAGCCTGTGCTCAATCCACTGAGCTACACCAGCCAGGGCTAAAAAATTATATCTTTTAATTTACCATTTCTACATACTTATTTCTGCATGTTGTTTTCCCATCACTGTACTACATTCTGTTTGTGATACTTTTCCGTCGATTCTCATGAGTTGCGAAGGTAAACATGCTGTCATGCAATAGTGATCATTACGTGGTTGTAGCTGTAGGTGACCTAGAAATAGTTAAAGCTTGAGAGCAAACAGGAAGAAGTGAGGTAATGTGAGGAGCTATAAAAATTCTCTTTGTTAGTCAATGAGTCAATGAAAGAGTAACATCTTTCTTAGCATTTTAAATGAGTTTAGGGCCTGGAAGCATGGTGTCCTAGAAATCAGAAGTATTTTTTTACAGGAAATGGGCCCCGGGTAGGATATCTGAGGAACACGGAATGTAGCAAAAGTCCACATTTTCAAAGAGGACAACTTGAGATGGTGAAATCTGGAATCTAACAGAGTAAGATTCTTTGTTCTTAGTAACATTATGAATCAGTTATTACAATGATATGTGAGCAATAAAAGAAGCAGGGATCCTCAGGTGACTACTCTGTTTAATCACGGTGCAATTCAGTCTCCTAAGTCACCAGATCTTCCTTTGCCTCCTGACCTTTTACCTAGGACACTGGCATTTCTTGTTTTTTAAGTTTCAGCTTCCATGCTGCCTGTTCCAAGAAGGCACCATTTCATATCTAGGATGCAAAGGGACATACTGTTTGTATTCTAATGGACTCTTCAGAATACAGAGCAGGGTTTCTCATTCTCAGCACTATGGACCTCTTGGGCCACATAAGTCATTCTCCTTGGGGCTTGTCCTCTGCATTGTAGGTGCTTTTTAGCATCCAATACCTCTATTCATTGCCAACACCCTTGCTTCCCTTCCTCTCAGCATAATCTGAAATGGCTCAGTAGCTTCCCTAAAGTCCCCTTGGGGGCAAAAATCACCTTTAGTTGAGAAACAGTTTGAAGCTTTTATCATTTTGAAACCAGAAAAATCTGGCTCTGGTATGCAGTATTTTTATTTTTCTATGCGAATTATTTTCCACTCTGACTGTGATTTATTTTGGAAAGGTATTTAGAAGTGTATTTTAAAACATCTAAATATAGGTACTTTGTAGTTACCTTGGGACTGGTTTCCATTAATGACAAAGAGAACAATAAACATAGTTTGTGAGACATTTGTTGAAACCTGCCTTATAGCTTAATATAGTCAGTTTTTAAAAAAGTTCCAAGTGTGCTTGAAAATCATTTTGAATTTACTTTGTTGTTGCTTACTTAAACAATGAGAAGACATTCATTCAAAATTCTACCCAAAGAGTTAAAAAGAACTGCTATCATTTTATGTATTTACACTTACAGATGTGTTGACATGTACATTTCTGTGTACTTTCTGTGGATTTAATTTACTAGTTTAGGTTCTAAATATGGGTCCAAAACTTGTATATTTTCAGCTTTTATTTCTTTTATATTTTTTCCTTTTTTCTTTTTTTTTAAATCAGGGTTGTCATGAGGGTGTCACTAACCTGACCACCAGCCCCTCCACCCCCACCCGCCCTCCGACTGGCCCCGCCCAGCTGGGATTTCACTATCCACTACAATGGGTGCGGAAGCATAGTACTGAGAAGCAAACTGCCAATCAAAAAAACCTCAACCTCGTCCTCCCCCAAAACACAAACAAAACCCCAAAGCCCTCGGCACTACAGAGAGCGGGACCAAAGGAAAGGAGAAAGGGAGAGAGGGTGGGATCTGCGGTCCTAGCTGCATCTCCGGAGGCAGCTGAGTCAGCGGCTCCAGGGTGCACGGGTGGTGAGGTTCATTGTGGGTCTGCAGAAGTATCACCTCTTCACGCCCCCTCAGCCTGGGCTGTCTCCGGAATCTTCCCCGGAACCCGCCCTCAGCTTTTATTTTTGATAATGTGTTTTTGAAGGGTGAGGATTTTTTTCATAAGTTTTGGTATGTGGTATCTTTGTCAACATTCAGTTTATTTCGTAATTCAAATTGTTTTAATTTTGAGCTTATTTAAAAATGTATTATATAGCCACCAAATATAAGGACTTCCCAGTTACCCATTTCTAGTGAATTCTTGCTTAAGTGCAATAGGAGCACTTAAACATATTGTATATACTTTCAATGCTACAATGCCTGTTGAAATTGGCTTTATATTGGCTTGGCCAAAAGATGAAAGCTTTTGGAAAAATGGAATTATGAAGATGCCTGAAAGATTTTAGAATAGTGGAATAAAACGGTGAATACGTTGTTCAATGAAATTATTGGTGAAAACGAAAAGCGTCTTTCATTGTGTCTTTACCTAAAAACCGAACAAACCCCTTGGCCAGGCAAATAGTAGTGTTCAAGGTGTGCGTCTCTGCTGCCATCCCATGGGCATTTTGGAAATAACATGTTAGTGGCAGGACAGCAGGAAAATTGGCTGACTGTAGTAGAATATCAATGAATGTTGATTGTGATGTTATTTAGATGTGTATTTAGTAAGTTTTAAATATCAGGACTTAGTAGTTACCTTTTGTTCCCAATTTCTATATTAACAGCAGTGACAGTAAGAAACATACTGTATATAATGTCAGTCCTTTGAAATTTGTTAAAACTTGCCTTAGCACAGAATGGTCCCTTTGAAAAATGTCCCAAGTGTGGCTCTCTGCCGCCATCTCATGTGTCCCTTGGGAATAACAGCTTCGTGCAGGCCAGCAGGAAAAGTCATTGGCTGTAATGAATTATCTACTAAGGGTTCATGGAATGTTATTTGAGAAGTGTCTTTTATTACATTTAAATGAAAGGACTTTCTAGTTAACTTCTGTTTGTGACCTCTACATTCACAAGTATGAGGGTGACACATGTATGTTTTATAATTTCAGTCCTTTGAAGTTGATTAAAAACTGATGGATGGTACCTAATGGTCATTTCCAAAATGTTCTAAGTGCACACTGCTGCCCTCTCGCGGGCATTTTGGGGAATGACACTTTAGTGCAGGTCCGCAGGAAAAGTGGCTGATTCCAGTGGAATATTAAACACTGTTTATGGCAATGCTGTTTAGAAGTATATTTTATAACTTTTAAATGTAAGGACCTATTAATTACCATTTGTTCCTGATTTCTACATTAATAGCAACTAGATCAAGAATTATACTCTATATAATTTTAGTTCTTTGCAGTTTGTTTAATCTTGCTTTGTGCCTCATTTTGGTCTCTTAGGAAAATGTCCTAAGTGTGGCTCTCTTCTCATCTCAAGTGCATCTTGAGAATAACATCTTAGTGCCGGCCAGCAGGAAAGGTTGTTAACTGTGGTGAATCATCTTCCAATGTTGAATGCAATGGTAGTTAGTCGTGTGTGTTAGTATTTTCATATAAACGGACTTTGTAGTTTATTTTTCCTTGTCTTCCCCATGTACAACAGTGTTGTCTTTACGTCAGGTGACTGGGCTAGACCTGTGTTCCTGTTTCAACTGTGTCCACGTCTTTGTGGTCCAGTGTCCCTTGTGTGTCGATATCTTGGCAGCATCGATGTCCCTCCCATGTCCAAATCCCCACCATGCTAATATCCCAACCTCGCCAGAATTGTGATTGTGTCTGAGTCCCCTCTGTCTTGATGTCTTGGCCATGTGGCTGTCCTGTTTGTGTTAGTGTCCCTTCCACATCACTCTCCCATATGTGTCTATGTAGAGGGCATGCTGCTGCATTGCCTGCACATCAATATCCCATCTTCCTTGATGTCCTGGCTGTGCCGCTGTCCCACCTGCATAGATTCCTTGGCTGTGCCACTTCCTATCTTTGTTGATGTCCCAGCAGCACTTCTGAGATGGTGCCTCGACAAAGTCACTATGTGAGCTTCTCTGCTGTCCTTTCTGTGTGATGTCTTCGCCGTTTTGATGTCCTGTCTGTGTCAGCGTCCTCCTGCATCGATATCCTGGCTCATTGATGTCCCAACTGCATCGATGTTTCAAACGCGCCCATATCCTGTCCACCTCAGTCCTGGCGTCATTGAGGTCTTGAGAGTGTCATTTTCCCACCTGTGTGGCCATGACTTGCCTCCTGGTTGGGGTTACACAGTTACCTGCCTTGTGCTCGCAGGCCCTGCTGCCTTTCGCCGGCTGCAGGCAGAGGAGGATGGTCAGTCTTTTGTTTCGGGTCTGCTCCAGGGTCCCCTGTGGGTAATGCAACGCCTTCCTGGCAGCTGGTTGCTCTCTCAGGCTGTGTCTGTTGTTATTGCCACAAGATTTTATAATTTAAGCAAAGTACCTATTCTCCAGTGAATGATTATGTTAATGTAGTTTGGAAAAGTTTATTAATTTACCTTGTGTACTATAGTTTATGGGATTGCCTAATGAAAAGTAACATTCCACGAATGCTGCACTTTTCCTAAATTACCTATCACCCATTTTACCTCTATAAAACCCTATTTCCCCGTTCTCCCAAATGTCCTGTATACCTGATATCACCTCATTGTCTGGTAATTATTCGTACTTGTGCATGTATTAAATGTTGAATATCTTGTATTGATCTGATTATATTATTTTGATTATTATCCCACAGGTGTTAGAACCGACAAGGTTTGTGGAAAATAATCACTTTGAAAACCCCCACAGTTTTGAAAAGGTGGCAGTGTGGAATGAATGGTGAGTCAGTGGTAACTCCTGAACCTGTTGCAGCTGAGAGATCATGGACATCTGCCATCCGAGGCCAGCATTCTTTTTGTTCACTCTGTCTTTTGGTCTATTGCTGCTGGATTTGGTAAAATTTTGAAGTTTTCATGTGGAGAGACAAGGGTTTTATCTTATGGAACCACAGGTTTGTTTACAATGGGAGGATCCGTTTCAGCTCCTGCCTCTGGCCTCTGGCAACGGGGACCTGGCATCTGGCCCCAACTCCATATTTTGGCCATGGCATCCTGGTTATAGATCTGGGTCCTGTGTCCAGGGCCTGTGCTTCAGGGTCAAAATGTATTTGATTGTGTGTCTGCAGTCTTGCATCTCTTAGGATGTGGCTTTGTGTCTTGGGTTCACATGTGAGGTTTGCGTGCAGATGAAGCTTTAGGTTCTAGTGTATGGAATCTGGCACTAAGGGTCTGATGTCAGTCTGTCGCATCTGGTGTTTGGCCTTCATACCGATCGGTCTGGCTTGGGTGCACTGCTTTCGGTTTGGACATTTGGGCCTCTAAAGGAACTTCGTGCTCCCACAGCAGGAAATTGTAGCCCTTATGTTGTCGCGAGTAAAAGGGGCAAAGTCTCCCGTGGGACATAAAGCAGGCATGTGTGGACCCACGTGGGGTAGCAGAAATTCTTGTGGGGAAATCAGGTTGACATATTTCTTAGTTAAAACCTTGCTACTGCTGAAACCTCTCCCCTACCTGGATCAAAAGGATTTATGCTAATGCATCTTCCTGGCCAGTGTTTATGATTCTTGAGAAATCAGCCCAAGTCTGTTGCTCTTCCATTTGCATATCTCTCCTTTTGATGTACCTTCCTGATCTGTCTATGGCCTAACTCAAATCCATAATGTATGCATAGTTCATGAAGACCACTCTGATGCGAATGTGCTCTGAAACAACAAATAAAAGGCTGGGCTAAGCTATGCCCGAGGCCCTGTCCCATAGGACAAGGATGGGGTTGCATGGTCCCCAATTCTCTCTAAATCCTGCATGTTTCTGTGTGAGATTATTCATGCACTCAGTCATGGCCAACACGAATCCTGGGGGTCAGGATTCGCCACAGGCCTGGAGTCCTGGTTTTGTTTCGGGTCTGCTCCAGGGTCCAGGTTTCTGGGTCAAAGGTTTGTGTCCAGGATCCTGAGTTTGGCTGTGGTGTTTGGTGCCTGTCAACAGATGATCATTGTGTCAAATTCATCGCCAATATGAGTTTCCAAGTGTATGGAGTTGAGGCAGATTAGTAAAAAAGGTAGGAAAATTCCTTGGAAGTGGAATGGGAAAAGTGAGTTTAATAATTAAATAAGGACAGCGATGTACAGTCCAGTAATAAGTCTTAGGATCTTATCTTCCCCAATCAAGGGCATTTGAGAGCCATTGGTTCACACATTGCAGACCACGCAGGGGAAGGCCCACCTCAGTCCCAGCCTTTTTCTGGTGACTTTTCTGAAGGAGAAATTCACCAGAGAAGGGCTCCAATCACTCCATGTGCTCATTTTGTTGCATCAGCACCATAAAACATTGAGGCAGGGAAGAATTTCAAGTATCTATTAACCTAAACTTCCTGACTCTGGGAGGGAGAGACTCAGCAAGGCAGAGAATTTCTTAAGAAACATTCTTGCCAAATTCCCGTTAGGAATTCTTTTTTCCACGGACATGATTTTACACTGGCCCACACGGGAGTGTTTTCTCACGCGGAGCTTTGCTCACACGTATGAATTCCTGGGGCTTACGTTTTTTCATGTGGGTGAAAAGAATTCCTGCCACACACAGGAACAGATGTATCTATTATTTCTAGCCAATATTGGACCCTGAAATAGCTGTTAATTAAAACAGATATTTCTATAACTGGGATAAGGAGCGTAGCATGTTAAAAATATATATATGTGTGTATGTGTGTGTGTGTGTGTGTGTATAAAATCCTCTTTGTTTTTGCCAGGGCATGACTTTTTCTTGTAAACATGAAATATAGGTGTACTGTCTCTAGGGGGGAACTAGTCCTTCCCCCACGGAAGACCGAGCACCATTTTAACATAGTTACTGATTCCATGGGAAGAACTGGCTATTCTCCTGAGGGATCAGTCAGTCAAGTCACAAATAGCCCTTGGCGTGTAAATATTTCACCCAAAAACCACATCTTCATCTTTTTCACTTTCCTTAGAAACTCTGAACCTAGAAAATACCAAGTCCTAAGAACAGTTAAAGTGATTAATTCTATTCAGGTTCATTACAGATTACAGAAACTACAAGAGACCTGTCTTTCCAAGCAGACAGCACTCCACTGGCCCCTCCCCTTGCTAGGGAATCGGCTAGGATTGTGAAGACCTAAGGCCTTCAGACATCTAGGCCATTTATTAAAAATCAAGACTAATAATAGCCTAGGTTACATTATTCAAACTGTCCAAGCTTTCTTAAATAAGAAATGTAACCCTACAAGTCAAAGAAAGAACTCACCAAGCTTTTAAAATGTTTTTAAGTAAACAATAATAGGAGAAGTCAGGAGGGATACATCCCTCAAGAATTTAACCGTGCTAGTAATATATATATATATATATATATAACTTTTTAATTTGCAATGACAATTTAAAATCACCCATAAGCAAACACCTCATGCAAAAACAGGCCTGCAGATAGGAAGGCCTGGCTACAGTTTTAACCGGGGGTAGGGGGAGAAAATATGTTTGTGTCTTCGCAGGAAGCTGATTCTCCTGTCTAGATACCAGATCGCTTAGTCCGGCCATATGGACCACCGACCACTAAGCCCTCCAACACTCTGGCCACCACAGAATCTACTGCTGCCGCCTCCCCTGGGAATGTAGCTGTTTCTTCCCAGAGCGTCCCTCTCAGCAGGCCAGCTGACCCGCCGCTTCGCAACCTGAACCTACAAGACAAGAAATGCCAGCACCGCCCCCTTGCCAAACCACTCGCACCACTGGGCCCCACACTTGGGTTCGGGTCAGGGTACTCATCAAGGGAGGCAGGAAGGATTGTTACATAGCAGCACGTGACTGAAACTCTTTTTACTGTATTGGTTGCCCTGTTTGCTGTACCTATATGTCAGATATCTCTTACCTTCGCTTTGGAAAAAACTCATTAGACTTACATTCCTGAACTTGCTATTCTCCAGTTAACAAAATGGGAAACTGAGGCAAGCATGCCTAGTCTTACAACCATGATTTTTTCTAAAGGTTATGTCTCTACAACTGTTCTAGAAAATCATTTTATTCAGGCCTGTGTACTAGCCCCTTATGCTCTCTTAATTAAGGGGCCTAATAGTAAGTAAGGTTAATGCTAAGGTGTAATGCTGAATTTCAGTGGATTTGTGTCACTCCCCTTGAATATAATGCCTCTATGATTGGTTGGGACAAAGTTCAAAATTATTTACAAGGTATTTAAAACAGTAGTAACATAGGATTAGACTTACAAACCTTACATCAAAAAATTCAAGATATTAATAATTCTGATGGTGTGTTTCTTATCTGCTTCTCAAGTAGCAGCTAATTTTCTTCAAAAATTAAGAACTTTCATTAGTGGTCAAAATTTTTCCTCATTCAGAATCAACTTGGCACTTATCATTGGAATTGTGCTAATTGTGCTCTGCGTTTTTTAAACAAAAAGGGTGAGATGTTGGGAGCCACCTACACCCATTTCTTGGCAAGGCCAGAATGAGTGAGGCACCTCTGCACAGAAGAAGCAACTTGGGCAGTCTTCCTGCAAGTCTATCCCTTTGCCTGCTTGCTTTTGTTAAATAATTGGTAGTAGGATACTTAGATATTGGTACAGTTTCTTATGATGTTACTCGAATGCCTTACTGACCGCAGACAGCAAAAAGCCCCTAACCTACCATGGCTATTTTTCCCCACATAAAGGGGTTAAGGAGAGGAATTAAACTTTAAGCAGAACAGCAGCCAAAGGCTGAAGTAGGTCATTGCCCCTAATGACGCGTCCTGAACAATCGACACTTGTAAGCTTACAGTTTATTTAGAGCCACAGCCCCTCCGCAAGGTAAGCGAATGTCCTCGGGTGAGAGACTGTCTGACTCTGAAAGCAGTCGTTTGTTCCAGGAATTAATCAGAAATGTTCTGTATTTTTTCTAAATTGTTCACATGTTAGCTTTTTTTCCCTTGATTTGTAACTTGCATTTATTTCTCACACTGATGAAAATCCCTCCTTATAAAAATAAAGAGAACTTTTTTGTAGTTGTCAGTCTGACCTGAGAGGCCAGGCTGGCCTCCGGCACTCCAAAGAGAGAGGGTGTCTGGATTCATCCCCCTGTCCCCCAGCACTCCACTGAGGGTGCTGGCTGAAGTTCCCCTTCACCTCTACCTGTCCATCCTTCGGGGATCTGGAGACTGCAGAGGCTGGCTCTCTGCACCTGCTGATATCCTTCCATGCCTTCTATAAATCCCTTTAACATTTCATATAATAAAGGCTGAGTGATGATGAATGCCTTGAACTTGACCTTATCTGAGAAGCACTTTATCTGCCCTTCCATTTTAAATGATAGCTTTGCTGGATAGAGTAATCTTGGATGTAGGTCCTTGCCTTTCATGACTTGGAATACTTCTCTCCAGCCCCTTCTTTCCTGCAAGGTCTCTTTTGAGAAATCAGCTGACAGTCTTACGGGAATTCCTTTGTAGGTAACTGTCTCCTTTTCTCTTGCTGCTTCTAAGATTCCCTCCTTATCTTTAATCTTGGGTAATGTCATTATGATGTGTCTTGGTGTGTTCCTCTTTGGGTCCAACTTCTTTGGGACTCTCTGAGCTTCCTGGACTTCCTGGAAGTCTATTTCCTTCACCAGCTTTGGGAAGTTCTCCTTCATTATTTGTTCAAATAAGTTTTCAATTCCTTGGTCGTCGTCTTCTCCTTCTGGCACCCCTATGACTCGGATGTTGGGATGCTTAAAGATGTCCTGGAGGTTCCTAAGCCTCTCCTCATTTTTTTTAAAATGACTTTTTTTTTAAAGATTTTATTTATTTATGTTTAGACGGAAGGGAATTGAGGGAGAAAGAGATGAGGAGAAACATCAATGTGTGGTTGCATCTCACGTGGCCATCCTGGGAACCTGGCCTGCAACCCAGGCATGTGCCCTGACTGGGAATTGAACCAGCGACCCTTTGGTTCACAGCCCACGCTCAATCCACTGAGCTCCGCCATCCAGAGCCTCTCCTCATTGTTTTGAATTCTTGTTTCTTCATTCTTTTTTGGTTGAATGTTTTTTTCTTATGTTCCACTCCATTCAAGTCCCAGTTTCCTTCCCATCCCTATTGGTTCCCTGCACATTTCCCCTCGTTTCCTTTAACATATCCTTCATTTGTTCATCTAATTGTGACCAAATGTCAACCAATCCTGTGAGCTTCCTGATTACCAGAGTTTTGAACTGTGCATCTGATAGGTTGGCTATCTCTTTGTGGCTTAGTTGTATTTTTTCTGGAGCTTTGATCTGTTCTTTCATTTGGGCCACTTTTTAAAAAGATTTTATTTATTTATTTTTAGAGAGATGGGAAGGGAGGGAGAAAGAGAGGGAGAGAAACAGCAGTGTATGGTTGCCTTCCACATGGCCCTCAATGGGGACCTGACCTGCAACCCAAGCATGTGCCCTGACTGGGAATCTAACCAGAGACCCCCTGGTACACAGACTGCACTCAATCCACTGAGCCACACACCAGCCAGGGCTGATTCTCTCCTTCTTTTTAATCTTGGGTAATGTAATTATGTGCCTTGGTGTGTTCCTCTTTGGGTCCAACTTCTTTGGGGACTCTCTGAGCTTCCTAGACTTCCTGGAAGTCTATTTCCTTTGCCAGCTTGTGGAAGTTCTCCTTTATTATTTGTTCAAATAAGTTTTCAATTTGTTGCTTTTCCTCTTCTCCTTCTGGCACCCCTATAATTTGGATGTTGGAATGTTTAAAGTTTTCCCAGAGGTTTCTAAGCCTCTCCTCATTTTTTTGAATTCTTGTTTCTTCATTCTTTTCTGGTTGAATGTTTTTTTCTTCCTTCTTATCCACATCGTTGATTTGAGTCCCAGTTTCCTTCCCATCACTATTGGTTCCCTGTACATTTCTCCTCATTTCCTTTAGTGTAGTCTTCATATTTTCATCTAATTTGCGACCAAATTTCAACCAATCCTGTGAGCATCCTGATTACCAGTGTTTTGAACTGTGAATCTGATAGGTTGGCTATGTCTTTGTGGCTTAGTTGTATTTTTCCTGGAGTTTTGATCTGCTCTTTCATTTGGGCCATTTTTTCCCTCAGTGTGCCTGTTACAAATAAGGGGTGGAGCCTTAGGTGTTCACCAGGGTGGGGTAACCCACATCACTGCGTTGTGACATTGTCTGTGGGGAAGTAGTCTGAGAGGGAACAATGGCACTTGCTCTGCTCTCTGCCGACTTTCAGTCACTTACCCTGCTAGCCACAAGCAAATTGGGCCTTTCTGTGCTGATTCCCAGGTGGGTGGGTTTGTGCACATTCTAGGACCCCATGGGTCTCTCCAATGAATTCTTCTGTGAAGCTGGGAGTCCCTCCTGCTGCCACCTCAACCCCCACAGGTTTTTTCAGTCAGTGGTTTAAGGCTTTATTTCCCCACAATGGAGCGCTGGTCTGTGAGTCCTTTTCGCTCCCCACCTTTTTCTTCTGGTTTATCTGTGTGCAAATGTGGGACTGTCTGCTCCACCAGTCTGGGCCCTGCTGTGTCCTGGTCGGCCAGCCACAGATCTCTCTGGGCAGCTGCAGTGTTGCCCATCCGGCTCCACAAACCACCACCTTGCCTTGAGCCCTCTCTGTCCAGCTCTGCTCTGCCTACCGGTCTGGATGAACATGTCTTCTTTACTCGTTGGTTGTTGGACTTCCATACAGTTCAATTTTCTGTCAGTTCTGGTTGTTTTTTGTTTTTAAATTGTTGTTCCTCTTTTGGTTGTGTGAGGAGCCACAGTATGTCTTTCTACCCATGCCTCCATCTTGGCTGGAAGTCTGAAAAGCATTTTTAATTTACTTTGTTGCTGCTTACTTAAACGATGAAAAAAATGTATTCAAAATTCTACCCCAAGAGTTAAAAAGAACTGCTATCATTTTTTGTATACACACTTGCAGATATGTCGACGTGCATGTTTCGGTCTACTTTCCCTGGATTTTATTTACTATTTTAGGTTCTAAATATGGGAATAAAACCTGTATATTTGTAGCTTTTATTTTTGATACTGTGCATTTAAGGGTGAGGATTTTTTTTCATAAGTTTTGGTATGTGGTATCTTTGTCAACATTCAGTTTATTTTGTAATTCAAATTGTTTTATTTTTGAGGTTATTTAGGACTGTATTACATAACTACCAAATATAAAGACTTTCCAGTCACCCATTTTTAGTGAATTCTAGTGTAAGTACAATAGGAACACTTAGAGGAACATATTGTATATAATTTCAATGTTGCGATGCTTGTTGAAACTGGTTTTATATTGGCTTGGCCAAAAGATAAAAGCTTTTGGGAAGATGCAATTATGAAGATGCCTGACAGATCGTAGAAAACAATGGGACAAGATGATGAATACGTTGTTCAATGAAATTATTGGCGAAAACAAAAAATGTCTCATTGTGTCTTAAAAACTGAATGTACCTTTTTGGTCAAGCAAATAGCACAGTGTTCCAAGTGCATCTCTGCTGCCATCTCGTGGGCATTTTGGGAGTAACATGTTAGTGGTAGGTCAACAGGAAAAGTGGTTGACTGTAGTAGAATATCAATGAATGTTGATTGCAATGTTATTTAGATGTGTATTTAGTAACTTTTAAATATCAGGATTTACTAAGTTACCTTGTGTTCCCAATTTCTATATTAACAGCAATGACAATAAGAAACATACTGTATATAATTTCAGTTCTGTGAAATTTGTTAAAACTCGCCTTAGCACAGGATGGTCCCTTTGACAAATGTTCCAAGTGTCACTCTCTGGTGCCATCTCATGTGTAATTCGGGAATAACAGCCTTGTGCAGGCCAGCTGGAAAAGTCATTGACTATAGTGAATTATCTATTAAGGGTTAATGGAATGTTATTTGAGAAGTGTGTTTCATTACATTTAAATAAAAGGACTTTCTAGTTACATTATGTTTCTGACTTCTGCATTAGCAACCACAAGGGCGACACATGTATTTTTTACAATTTCAGTCCTTTGAAATTTGTTGAAAACTGATAGATGGTACAATATGGTGGTCATTTCCAAAGTGTTCTAAGTGTGCATACTGCTGCCATCTTGTGGGCATGCTAGGGAATGACACCTTAGTGCAGGTCTGCAGGAAACGTGGTTGATTCCAGAGAAATATCGAGGACTGTACCTTGCAATGCTATTTAGAAGTGTATTTCATAACTTTTAAATGTAAGGACCTATTAATTACCATTTGTTCCTGATTTCTACATTAACAGCAATGAGAGCAAGAATTATACTCTATATAACTTTATTTCTTTGTAATTGTTTAATCTTGCTTTATGGCTCATTATGGTCACTTAGCAAAATGTCCTAAGTGTGGCTCTCTTCTCGTCTCAAGTGCATCTTGGGAATAACACCTTAGTGCAGGCCAGCAGGAAAGGTTATTAGCTGTGCTGAATGATCTACCAATGTTGAATGGAATGGTACTTAGTTGTGTATGTTACTACTTTCATATAAACAGACTTTGTAGTTCATTTTTCTTTCTCTCCCCCACGTACAACAGTGGTGTCTTTACATCAGATAACTAGGGCGCTTCTTGTGGGCCAGACCTGTGTTCATGTTTCAGCTGTATCCATGTCTTTGTGGTCCAATGTCCCGTATGTGTCGACATCCTGGCAGCATCAATGTCCCTTTCATGTCCACGTCCCCACCATGCTAATGTCCCAGTCTCACTGAAATCGTGACTGTGTCTAGGTTGCCTCTGCCTTGATATCCTGGCCATGCTGCCATCCTGTCTGTGTTTGTGTCCCTTCCACATCACTATCCTGTCTGTGTCGATGTAGAGGTCATGCTGCTGTGTTGCCTGCACATCAATGTCCCATCTGCCTTGTTGTCCCTGCTGTGCCGCTGTCCCACCTGCATAGATTTCTTGGCTGTGCCACTTTCCTATCTTTATCAATGTCCCAGTTCCCTCGGTGTCCCAGCCGTGCTTCTGTACCATCTAAGTTGATGCCTCGACTGAGTCAATATGTGGGCTGCACCGATGTCCTTTCTGTGTGTCTATATCCTGTCTGTGTCAGTGTCCTGGCTGTGCCTTTGCCCTCCTGCATCGATGTCCCAGCTCATTGATGTTCCAACTGCATTGATGTTTCAAACGCACCCATATCCCAACCACCTGATGTACTGGTGGCATTGAGGCCCTGACTGTATCATAGTCCCACCTGTGTAGCCATGGCTCGCCTCCTGGTTGGAGCCACACGGTCACTTGCCTTGCACTCACAGGTCCCACTGCCCTCTGCTGGCTGTAGGCAGAGGCAGATGGTCTGCACTGCACTGGACTGGTATGCTCAGTCTTTTGACCCCGCTGTGGGCGAGCGATCCAAAGCCCTACTGGCAGCCAGTCACTCTCTCCGGCTGTGTCTGCTGCTGTTGCCACAAGATTTAACAATTTTAGCAAAGTAACGTAGCCTCAACTGAATGATTACATCAATGAAATTTGGAAGAGTTTATTAATTTAGCTTGTGTCCTATAGTTTTTGGGATTGCCTAATAAAAAGTAACATTCCATAAATGCTGCGCTTTTCATAAATTACCTGTGTATCACCCATTTTACCTCTATAAGACCCTGTTTCCCCATCCTCCCAAATGCCCTATCTACCTGATATTACCTCATTGCCCAGCATTCATTTGTACTCGTACACACATTAAATGTTGAATATCTTATATTGATCTGATTATATTATTTTATTATCCCACAGGTGTTAGAGCCGACAAGGTTTGTGGAAAATAAAATCGCTTTTTAATCCCTCACAGTTTTGAAAGGCTGTTAGTGTGGAGTGAATGGTGAGACAGTGCTAACTCCTGAACCTGCTACAACTGAGAGATCATGGACATCTACAATCCGAGGTCAGCATCCTTTTTGTGCACTCTGTCTTTTGGCTGATTGCTGCTGAGTTTAGTAAAATTTTGAAGTTTGCATTGGACAGACATGGGTTTTATCTTATTGAACCACAGGTTTGTTTCCGATGGGAGGATTGGGTTCAGCTCCTGCCTCTGGCCTCTGGTAACAGGGCCCAGCATCTGGTTTCAATTCCAAATTCTGGCCATGGCATCCTGGTTATAGATATGGGTCTTGTGTCCAGGGCCTGTGCTTCAGGGTCAAAATGTAGTCGGTTGTGTGACTGCAGTCTTGCACCTCTTGGGATGTGGCTTTGTGTCCTGGGTTTACATATGAGGCCCATGCGCAGATGAAGGTTTAGGTTCTAGTGTGTGGAATATGGCATTAAGGGTCCCATGTCATCCCTGGCATCTGGTGTTTTGCCTTTGGACTGCATGGTCTAGCTCAGGTGCGGGCGCATGGGTTTGGGGCTTTGGGCCTGGAGTCCTGGTTTTGGCTTGGGGCCTGCCCCAGGGTCCAGGTTTCAGAGTTAAGGGTCTGTGACCAGGGTCCTGAGTTTGGGTCTGGTGTCTTGTGTCTGTCAACAAATGATCATTGTGTTAAGTTCAATGCCAATATGAGTCCCCCAGTGTATGGAGTTGAGTCAGGTTAATAAAAAAAGGTAGGAAAATTCCTTGGTAGTGGAATGGAAAAACTGAACTTGATAGCTAAATAAGGCCTAGCAATTTACAGCCAGGAGCTGTACTAAATCAGCATCGTGGGACCCCCTTCCCTAGTGGTCAGTCAAGGAAGATCATGGGAGGCCACATGCGCAGTAGCTTTAAAGTAATATAATTACTTGTACATAGGCAATAAAACCCTGCCAAAACTAGCCAGGAAATATCACCCTATAAGAATAGAATCCCTCCAGCCCCTGAGATCAATCTCTGCTCCAAGACAGCCTGCTCCCATGTTCTGTGGAGTATAATACTATTGCTTAATAAATCTGCTCTCTCTGTCTGCTATAAACTCTCTGTGTTCGGTTGAATTCTTTGCAATCACCAAGAACCTGGTTACCTGTGCCCACCTGTGACAAGTTGTGGGCCAGGTCCCCAGTTGGGATCATGTGAGAGGCAAACGATAGATGTTTCAAGTAAAAAAATAAATCAGACTTCCGGCCAAGATGGAGGCATAGGTAGACACACTGTGCCTCCTCGCACAACCAAAAGAGGAAAAACAACTATTTAAAAAACAAAAACAGCCAGATCTGACAGAAAACTGAACTGAGTAGAAGTCCGACAACCAAGGAGTTAAAGAAGCCACATTCATCCAGACCGGTAAGTGGGGTGGAGCCAGGAGGAGAACACTCAGCAAGATGCAGTTTGTGGAGTAGTACTGGCAATGCTCCAGCCACCCAGAGAGGCCTGTGGCGGGTGCACCAGGCCAAAATGCGGGAGGCGCACTCGGCGAAACTGGGGCTGAGACTGGTGGACTGGGCGTCCCTCAACCTCGCTCAGATAGACTGGGAGGAAAAGTTGGGGAGTGGAACAGACTGCGTGGCCCACCAATGCAAGGAAATAAAGCCTCAAACCAACAATTGAATATACCTGTGGGGGTTGAGGCGGCAGTGGGAGGAACTCCCGGCCTCACAGGAGAGTTCATTGGGGAGACCCACAGGGACTTGGAAGTGTGCAGGCCCATCCACTTACCCCGGAGCCAGCAAAGAAGGGCCAAACTTGCTTGTGGGTAGCTGGGGAAGGGCAGAGAACAGAGCAACCACCATTGTTCTCTCAGGCTCCGCCCCCACAGACAGTGTCACAACACAACGACATGGGTTACCCCGCCCTGGTGAACACCTAAGGCTCTGCCCCTTAAAGTAACAGGCACACCGAGAAAAAAAATGGCCCAAATGAAAGAATACATCAAAGATCCAGAAAAAATAAAACTAAGTGATGAAAAGATAGCCAACCTATCAGATGCACAGTTCAAAGCACTGGTAATCCAGGTGCTCACAGGATTTGAAGAAAGATTGTCGCAATTATTTGAACAAATGAAGGATAATATAAAGGAAATGAGGGAAAATCTGCAGGGAACCAATAGGGATGAGAAGGAAACTGGGACTCAAATCAATGGAGTGGACCAGAAGAAAGAAAAAAATATCCAAACAGAAAAGAATGAAGAGACAAGAATTCAAAAAAATGAGGAGAGGCTTAGGAACCTCCAGGACATCTTTAAGCATCCCAACATCCGAGTCATAGGGGTGTCAAAAGGAGAAGAGGAAGACCAAGGGATTGGAAACCTATTTGAACAAATAATGAAGGAGAACTTCCCCAAGCTGGTGAAGGAAATAGATTTTCAGGAAGTCCAGGAAGCTTAGAGAGTCCCAAAGAAGTTGGACCCAAAGAGGAACACGCCAAGACACATCATAATTACATTACCCAAGGTCAAAAAAAAGGAGACAATCTTAGAAGCAGCAAGAGAAAAGGACACAGTTACCTACAAAGGAATTCTCATAAGACTGTTAGCTGATTTCTCAAAAGAGACCTTGCAGGAAAGAAGGGGCTGGAGAGAAGTATTCCAAGTCATGAAAGGCAAGGACCTACATCCAAGATTACTCTATTCAGCAAAGCTATCATTTAGAATGGAAGGGCAGATAAAGTGCTTCTCAGATAAGGTCAAGTTCAAGGCATTCATCATCACTCAGCCTTTATTATATGAAATGTTAAAGGGATTTATATAAGGCATGGAGGGATATCAACAGGGGAGTGGTAACGGGAGAGGGGGAAACAGTTCAGAGAATAAGTAGCATAAACGGTAGGTAGAAAATAGACAGGGGGAGGTTAAGAATAGTATAGAAAGTGTAGAAGACAAATAACTTATGTCTATGACCTATGGACAAAAACTAAAGGGCAGGGAATGGGGGCGTGGGGGAGGAGGAGAAGAAAGGGGGGAAATTGGACAACTGTAATAGCATAATCAATAAAATATATTAACAAAATCAATAAATCTAAAAAATTAAAACACAATTTCCATGTGGATCTGCATGTATTAATGGACCTTCTATTCCTTTCCATCAGTTTCTCTATTCACAGGGCATTGCTCTACTGTTTTACTTATTGTAGTTTCATAATAAAATACACCCTTTAATTCTTTCTTATTTTAACAGGCAAACTTAAATTGAGCTTGTTTTACTTTAAAAATTTTTGCTGAGTCCTGGCCAATGTGGCTCAGTTGGCTGGAGCATTGCCCTCTTAGGTAGGATAGATAGCAAACCAAGGCAAGGAGGAAAAAGGAGACCTGTCTCACCCTCTGACTCAGCCGTCCTGAGTGTAATCTGATAATATTGCCAAGTGTTCAGAACATCACAAGAAACACCATGGTAGCACAGGAGGGGGGGAACCCTTGAAATTCTATGTGTTGTTCCCACTGTCTAGGAAAGAAAGCCTTTGAAACTGTGTGTTAATTCCAAGGTCTGGTTGGCAGGTGGGAGCGGGTCCACAGTGCCCAAAGAAAAAGCCCACAAAACAACTTTGGTTACTTGCCTACCTCTGGTCACCATCTGTTTTATGAGGAAGTTCCTACTGTTTATAGAAAGAGCCTGTAAATAACTTGGGGTGACTGCCCCAGCTTTAACTGGCTCCTGTCACATATCTGTTTTACAAGATGAATGAATGAGATCTGAAGGGAGATAAGGATTCAGGCTAACAGACCCCCACACATACCTAAGTTTGGGTAGTCATGTCCTCCTTGGAAGCTGGAACCACCTTTACCCACCAATCAATATGTAACTTCTTCACCTGAATCCTGCCAACTACATAAGGCCTCAGGACCAAGGAACTGAGGCTCTTGCCACCTTTTCCCTTGCCTGTTGCCACCCTGACCTTGCCTTGCCCAGAATCTACGCCTTTCACCCTGCCCTCGCAAGGCCTGTTCTCTTCCATGAGAATGTATCACTACTAAACCCTGCTTGTTCACTAATAGACTGGCTGATCTGTAAATCTTTACTGCGTCGGCAAGGACAACTGAGTTTCTCCCATAACAATTCCATAAACCGAAAGGTTGTAGTTCGAGCTCTAGTCAGGGCACATGCCTAGGTTGCAGGTTCGGTTCCCAATGAGGACACGCATGAGAGGCAGCCCTTCGATGTTTCTCTCTCACATCGATGTTTCTCTCCCTCTCTCTCTCCCTCCCTTCCCTTCTCTCTGAAGTCAGTAAGCATGTCCTCAGGTGAGGATTAAAATTTTTTTTGCTGACATTTTAATCTAGATCACATTACATTTATAGGTAACTGTGGGAAATTGAGATCATTATATATTTTGATGTCCAAGAACATGCTGTTACTTCCCTGTTGTTCAAGTGTCTTTTTGAAAAAAAGATTTTATTTACTTTTAGAGAGAGGGGCTGGGAGGTGGAAAGAGAGACAGAGAGAGAAACATCGATTACTTGTGTCTTACATGCCCTCAACCAGGGACCTAACCCTCAACCCAGGCATGTACCCCGACCAGAAGTGGAGCCATGACCTTTAGGTCTGTGGCACATTGCCCAAGCCACTGAGCACCCCAGTCAGTGTTCTTCAGGTGTCTTTTATTTGGTGGCATGTTGTGAATTGGTTCATATGGATCTTGCACATTCTTGTTAAGTTTATTCCCAGGCATTTTACCTGTTTTGTTGCTATTGGGTCTTTTTAAAAATTATATCTTTAACTTACTCTTTTGTATATAAAGGTATTTAATTATGCGTGAAATTTCTCCCACATATTACTTAATTCTATTATTTGTAATAATGTAAAAGTTGATTCTAATGAGTTTCAGGGTAAGTAAGCTATCATGTAACAATAATAATCATATTATTTTAGTTATATACAACTTAAACGTAGCTAAAGCTTGGAAGAAAACATGAAGAAAGAAGACAATGTGAAGAGTTAGAAAACTTTTTGTTAGTTACAAGTTCATTAGTGACTAAATAAAGTAGTAACAGCATTCTTAACATTTAAAATGAGTTAGGGCCTAGATGCATGGTGTTCTAGTTCTCAGAAATCTTGTAATCTTGTAATCAAGTATCTTGTAAGTGAAACTGTGCCCCTTGTAGGTAATCTAAAGAATTTATAATATGGCAAATGTCCACATTTTCAAAAGGGAAATTTTAGATTGTGAATTCTGGAAACTGAAAGACTAAGATTATTGATTCTAGTTACATTGTAGAACAGCTATGAACGAGTGATGTATGAGCAATGAAAAGAGGCAGTGACCCTCAGATGTGTGCCGTTGCGTATTGCAGTGTGGTTCCATCTCCTAAGGTGTCAGACCTTTTTGCCTCCTGACTTTTTAGTGTGTCTTCTCAGCTTAGGACACGCGCCAATCTTTGCAAGATGGCGAGCTTTTGTTGTTGTTGTTGTTGTTGCTCTTTAGGTCTCAGTGTGTATGCTGTCTGTGCAAAGAGAGAGGCATTGTTTCAGATCTAGGGAGCAAAGTGATGTGTGGTTTCCATCCTGGTGGACTCTTCATTGAGTTCCAGGCAAAGCAAGGCTTCTCATTCTCAGCACTGCTAAGCAGGACAGACAGCAAACCAAGGCGGGGAGGGGGCGGAGGACAGGTCCACCCAGCGATTCAGCAGTCCTGAGCAGGGCGGGGTGGAGGAGGGGGGTCAGGTAAGATTGTTAGAGGTTCCAAGGTCACAAGAAAGACCTGGATGAACTCACCAGCAGCTGGAGGGCAGGCTTTGAAATTCTTTGTACTGTTTTCTCCATCTGGGAAGGGAAGCCTTTGAGACTGTGTGTTAATCCCAAGGTCGGGACAAGGGTGAGAAGGGAAGACTGCAGGTTTGCTGCAAGCAGGAAAGCCCTGAAACCCAAGCAGGCGGGGCACTCGGACCAGCTGAGTGAAAGATCACAGGTTCCTGTCAAATGCATTTTACAAATAAACCTGCTACCTCACTTTCACTGTGCTTGTTGCCCTTTGCCTGAATCCATTCTTTTGAGCAGGACAAGAACCGAGGGGGGGAAGCCCCCTAACTCCCCTAAGTTGGGTCTTCCAGGTAGCAGTACTGCTGACATTTTGGGCCACAAAATTCTTTCTCCTGGGGAATTTTTCCACATTGTAGGTGCTTATTAGCATCCATTACCTCTATTCACTGCTGGCCAGTAACACCCTCCCCCACCTCTGCCCTCATGACAATCTAAAATGTGCCCCTGCTTTACTTAATGTCCCCCTGGGGGCTAAAGCACTTTTGCTTGAGAACCACTTGACCTTGATCCTTTGTGGAACCTGAATGATCTGGTTTTGCTATGCAATATTTTTATTATCACTCGGTTTAAGTTACTTCTAACTCCAATTGTGATTTATTTTGGGGGGTTATTTAGAAGTGTACTTTATAACATCTAAATAAAAGGACTTTCTACTTACCCTCTGTTCATGATTTCTAGATTAATATCAATGAGAGCAAGTAACATACCTTATATAACTTCATTCAATGGAAATTTGTTGGAACTTGCTTTATAGCACAATACAGTTAATTTTTTTCAATTTGTGTTATTTTTTCTCTTTCGAGCCCGAAGCTGTAACTATGGGCATTTATAGTTATACAAGTGACACTTATAAACACTTGGGATGCGGGGAGCGTTGATCGCAAACTAGCAGTTGGAGCGGGCCATTTTTGCTAATGTTTTGTGTAAATGGCAACATTCAGTAAAATTAGGATAACTTTAGTTTTACATATTTTTTTTCAATGAAACTTTTTGTGATTTACTATAAAATGTATACTGAATTATTTTTCTTAAATTTTAAACAGACAAATAC
>PVJI01019387.1:0-31170 GCA_004026765.1 Micronycteris hirsuta | reverse complement strand
CTTAGGATCCTTATTTTAAAATTGGCTACCTGCCTGGTTCCATCAGTGGTAGGCACTTGGAGGCGATTGAGGGTAAGAAGAGGAGAGAAGCGAGAACATTCTCTTCTGCTCTCATTGCTTCAGGATGCATCTCTATCAGTGGCTGATGATGATCCTTCCAAGATTCTAGCTCCGCCTAGAGACAGCATTGTTCAGGGATGCTCCCTTCCTGAAGTGCAGCTCCCTGCAGGTTCATCTGAGTGTGCAAATGATTGGTTTCTGCTAGCGCCACCTCTCGCCTCTTCCCTTTGTCCCTGAAACCTTGGGGATGGCAGTGGCTTCCTGGTATTGCTCATGTACTGAGGGCCCATCATCCCTTGTGTAGGTGTTCATATATTCCAACATTTTTATATCTAATTCTCTATCTGAAATATTCCATTCTCTGGAAGGATCTTTTCCCCTCTTACCTTACTTTTTCTTCACTGCCATTTATTTCCAGTAGTCATTACAATGTCTTGCTTTGTTTATTTGTTCATTTACTGACTCACCAATTAGATTGTAAGCATCATAAAAGTCTAGGCTCTGCTTTTGAAATTTTTGCTTCTCATAGGTCGGTGCTCAGAGTACTGAATAAATATTGGCCAAAGGAAGCGCTAATAAATGATGTCAGTGAATTTCTCAAAAGCGTCAACATCCCCACTGTTATAAACGAGGTCCAGGATACTAACATGTTAAGTAATCTGCCAAAGCTAGTAAGTGGCAAGCCAATTCCAAAGCAGACTTGTTCATCATCCTGCTACGCAGCCTCTTTCTGCAAAACCGGAATGGAGAAGCAGGCCTGTTAGATGTCCGTGAAAACTTGTTTAACTTTTTCTAATAAGTAACTCCAATATCTTTATCAACTCTTTCTATACTTATCTCTCCCTCTGGACATTTATGCATCATCTGGATAAAATTGGATCGATTTCGTATCACCTCTGGCAAGCTCCTAATAATGTTTGTCCCAGCCACTGCCGCAAGGGAAACAAGCACTGGTTTTCATTATGCACATGTTCAAGTTTAATTAAACTGAACTTCATGCAGTTTAAAATCCATCCGACGTACACCCTTGCCTCTACACATAGACCCCTCTCTTTCTAGATCACTGGCTCGCATGCCTTCCCCAACAAAACTCTTGGCTTCATCATAATTAAGTACTCCTTCACTTCTGTTCACGAGATTCCTCTTTACTTTTGTTTATGAGTAATTATCTCGCATTCAGATAAATGCACCTAGTCAATGGAGAGAGAAACACATTATTTATATGAAGGAAAGTAGCAAGGTTTGAAGTACCATAGAGATTTTTCAACATGAAATCAGAAGTACTCAGATTCAAGAAAGCCTATTAAGGTGAATTTGGGTATGAGCTCTCAAATAAATAAAAGCACATTGAGCAAATTTCTCAGTTGGCATTTCTAACATACTCTCTAAAAATATCTTTGCCATCTGAAAACTCCATTAAAGAGCGTGCAAAGTACTTTCCTATATTCCTCTCATTTGGTGTAAAAGGAATTGATATAGACAAGTGAAACTCATATTCTATCTATTTAAAAATGAAATGTAAAATAGCCAATGATACTGCAGTAACTATGTATGGTGCCAGGTGGGTACTAGCCTTACCGGGGGAATCACTTCATAAATTATATAAATATCTAATCATTATGTTGTAACACCTGAAAATAATATAAAATGTCAACTGTAATTGAAAACTAAAAATGTAAAAAGAAATGAAGCGGTTTAAATAATGCCATTTGGTATAGTGATTTGAACTAGTGATTTTATCCAGGAAAATTCTCAGCCATTATATCTTTAAATATGACTTCTGCCCCATTGTCTCTCTCTGTCTTTCTAGAATACATTTGTTAAACCATTTTTCTGTGTTTTCTTTTATTCTCTCTCCTTTATTCCCTATCCTTTTGTGTCTCCACGCTTCATTTCAAGTATATATTTTTGGTCTATCTTCAGATTTACTAATTTTCTGTTTAGCTTTGTCTAATCTTCTTTTAAACCCACTCATTGTGTTAGTAATTTATACTTACTGCATGTTTTAGTTCTAGATATTCTTTTTTTTCTCCTTAAAATCTGTTATGTCATTTTTATGGTTTATAGTTTTCTGCCAAAATTCTCAATCTTGTTATTAATCTCCTTAAATATTATCAGTATAGTTACTTAATTCATATATAGTGTCTATATGTGTATGTGTGTATATGCATATACAAATTATGTATATGCATTTATGATACATATATCAGATGGTGAACACACACTACAGTATACAAATGATGTATTATAGAATTGTACACCTGAAACCTATATAATTTATTAACCAATGTCACCCCAATAAACTCAATGCAAATTAATAAAAACCTCATAGACACAGAGGAAAAGGGTGGGGGAAAGAAGAGAGTAAAGGGGGGATAAATGGTGATGGGAGGAGACCTGCCTTGGTTTGACAAACACAAAATACCATGTACAGATGATGTGTTATAAATTGTGCACCTGAAACCTATATAACTTTATTAACCAATGTCACTCCAATAAATTCAATAAAGTTAAAGAAACATCAAGAACTGGATAATAGTACTTTTTTCCACAAAGGGAAGTGATAACACAGGAGGAAAATAGCCTTCAAAGCCAGTTGTACATGGAGTCTACTCATTTTCTGCAGTTTCCATCTGTGTTACCATTGGCAAGTTACTCGCTCAGCCTCTTTGTTTCTCCATTTCCTCGCCTTACACATGAATTTGACAGCCAAACCTTCCAAGGCTGATAGGAGATTTTGGTGTCTAGACGCACAGTTTCTGTCAAAGTATCAGGCGTGTAGAAGGAATATGTCTTCTACAGAATCCTATTCTAATCAGTCTTTTCAGGTTTTTACATTTTGTTAATATTTATAATTAGTAAAATGATTGAGTTTTCTGACAACATAGGAAAGCATAATGCCAAAGCTTACAATGATTAAATGATTCTTTTTTTCCCTTTCAATGAAGTTGTTGACACTTTGCCACCCATGCGCTATCAGGAGACCATGAGTACCATCCTGACGTGGATCCAGCAGTCAGAAAGCAAACTCTCTATACCTCAGGTTACCGTCACTGAGTACGAAATCATGGAGCAGAGATTCGGGGAGTTACAGGTGTGTGAGCATTCGACTGTCTTATACAACACAGGGCAGATCCTGTCTACCAAGCAATCTCATTGCTGTAACCTTTAAATGATATTAGAATGAACATAATTGTGGCAAATGCAGTAGTTCACCAGTTGTAAAAATGAAGATAAGGCTTTAAAAATGCAATACATTATGCATTTGTGTCTAGAAGATAAAAATACCCTCTTTAAAGACAATGGTATGGTCTATTTATAAAGTATATTTTTTCTCATTTAGTATGTGTTTTAGGTACATTTTGATTATTATAAAAATATGGTTTTATTTTATCCCTTTACCTGCTGACTTCTTAATACCTCTCATATTTCCAAATGGAAAGAAGTAAAATCAGTGTAGTTATAAAATTAGATTTAATTTAAATGCCAGTTTTATGTAATATTGTGGTTAGGCATATGAATTCTAATACCTGTACTTTTAACAGCTTTATATTGGGAAGTATTAAATACTTTTTTTTAAAGGATTTTATTTATTTATTTTTAGACAGAGGGAAGGGAAGGAGAAAGAGAGGGAGAGAGACATCAGTGTGAGGTTGCCTTTCATGGGCCCCCTACTGGGGACCTGGCCTGCAACCCAGGCATGTGTCCTGACTGGGAATCGAACCAGTGACCTTTGGTTCACAGCCTGCGCTCAATCCACTGAGCTACACCAGCCAGGGCTAAATACTTTTATAGGAGATAAAAGAAATAATCTGCAAGGGACTTTTGAATACTTTTCCTACTCTCTCTAAAAAGTCTGTGTTGTATATCCAGTCACATTTTATTTTTTAAGATGTGAAAACATACTCCTTAGCTACATTTTGTACTGAAATAATATATCTGTATTTTGAAATTAAATTGAGAAAAAAGATTAAAGCTTTAACTTTGTATATCAATAGTTCTTTTTTTGAGAATTAAATTTTCTTAAAATAGTAATTTTAGAAGTATTTGTTCAAATACATGTCTAAAAAAATGTTTCCCAGTGAATATTGTCCTGTTTTAGACTATTTCCTCTACTATAATATCAAAAACACTATAACTGTTTAATCTTTTTTGTTTTTATGTTGTTGTTTTTAATACTTGGAATGATTCCAAAGTTTCCTTTGAACAATATGTGACTTAACACAGCTATGAACATTAAAGAAATAAGAATACAGAGGTAAAGCAACTTGGGGAGTGGATTAAGTATACAAGAAATGGTATATAGATGAGTTGAAAAGTACATTTACACTGAAAGAACAGTAAACAAGGGGAAATTATTTGTGTCTATTATTGAGAAAATACATTAAATTAAAAAAATGAAGTGAGAACCTTACATCAAATGTTATACCAAAACAAAATACCAATACATTAAAAAGTTCAAAGACATTTTAATCATACATTTTGGAGAATTTCTTTTAAAAACATATGATAGGGAAACCTAAAAATCAATGAAAGCAATCACAAACATCGTAAAAATACCAGAGACACTTAAGAAACAATGAGACCAAAGAAAATATTTGTCTGCATAAGGGAGAACGTAATTAAATAGAAAGTCACCAAAAGACACATAAAGAGTCACTAAACATATGAAAAATTGGAACTCGGATCATAAAGGATGAAGTACAAATGTACAAATCGAGATACCACTTTTTATGTACTAAATTACCGCCCCCCCCCAAAAAAAAGGAAACCCCAAAGAAATGATAAGTGCAGATCTGGCAGCAGTGAGCTACATTCTCACTAGTGGGACTGTAAACTGAATAAATTTTGCTGAGAGAAACTTTTTAGTACCTCCGAATAATATACAAAACAATTCATTTGTACACATGAACACTATTTCTATTGAGTCTGTATCTTATGGAAATAATTAGAATGTACTCAAAGGTGTAGGTATATGACAGATCATAAACATAATTTACAGCAGTGGAAAACTCAAAATTAATTTCTAGAGCCAATAAAGAGAAATGGTTAAATGAACTAGAGAAGCTGTTAAAATTTATGTTTTTGAAAAATACTTAACGACATGGGAAAAGGCTCACAGTAAAATGTCCAGCTTAAAATGTAGTTATGTGCATGCTAGATATGGTCTAAATAATCGATTAAGTGTAATAGTTCAATAAAATAAAATAAAAGTAAATTAAGAAATTGAAGCACCAAAAAATAGGCATAAGATCTTATGCAACCATAAAAGTTTATGTGTTTGACATATTTAGGGGAATGTTATAAGTCTCTTTATAAAAGAGGGAATAAATGTGTATGCGTTTATGGTAAGAGCAGATATTCAATATTTAGTTATACATAGAAAAAATGTGGAAGTTGATATAAAATCATAATAGTTGTGTATAATGTATATTTTCCCATTATTAATCTTCAACCTTCATTATTTTATAACCAGAGAGTAAGATTTAAATAAATATCAACTAGGGGAAACCTAAAGGTAGGCATCCTATTATAAGGGGTCGCATAGGTTATATAGTATAAATATAAAACCAGGTTATACAGTATAAATATAAAACCAGCTTTATAAATTCTCCTCTAACATATCCTAGAATTTCACTATAATATTACAAAGCAGATTAATGTCTTTTGAAAAATATGAAACTTTTGTTAACTGACCTTAGTAGATCATCCATCTGGTAATGTTCAGAGTTTCGATTTCCCACACATCAAAATAATTTACCTGGGGAGGTTAGTTGTCTTCCTAAAGGCTCAGAATAATTAAGTTAAACTTCATTAACTGTATAATAAGTACAGTTATTAATAAACAGACCTGACAGAATAAAATTAGGTGTGCTAAAACTCTGGTTCAGTAAGATATAGTTTTGGATCTACTTCATAATTTTATAGAAATAGCCATAGATTTAAAAAAATATTACCGAATAATGTGCAAATCAATCTTATGATAAAAAAGTAGTATTTAAATTACCACTAGTTATTTTTTAAACTAGTATTGTGTCATCCATTTTTTAGGACGTTTGAATCACCTAGTTTTCATTTGAAGTAGTCATAATTTAACTGAAGCTGGTCAGTGAAACGGTACAATGAAACTCATTATTATTCATCAATTAGTATTCATGTACTTTCCACTTTCAATTTTGAGGCTTTACAAAGTTCTCTGCAAGAACAACAAAGTGGCCTAGACTATCTCAGCACCACTGTGAAGGAGATGTCAAAGAAAGCACCCTCCGATATCAGCCGGAAGTACCAGTCCGAATTTGAAGACGTGGAGAGCCGCTGGAAGAAGCTTTCCTCCCAGCTGCTCCAACATTGCCAAAAGCTGGAGGATCACATGGCTAAACTCCGAAAAATTCAGGTAATTCAGAATTTAACTTTGCGTATTCCTTTTTTCTTTGCTTGTTTGTCTCCTAACGAAGCGTTAGGAAATTTAAAGGCAAATCACTTAACCTCCATGGTCCTTTGAAGTCAATGATAAGATCAGAAGATACAAATCTTTCTCAGAGGAGTGCAGTTCCCTTATTTCTTTTAAGAAAACAGTAATTAAGGCAGAAAAATGTACTTGAACAATTAAAAAATAAATTTAAAAGAAGTTAAAAAAGAATTCTTCTTATATTTTCTTTAATATTAATTTATTTTTCCACTAATACCAATAGGACTTAAACATGTCTTTTAGCTGAAATAATGTTTGAAATCAATCTTTCCTTTATCCTGGTTACCCTTCAAGATATAGATGTCATTTAAGTTATAAATACTACAAGTTACCCACCTGGTAATATAGTCATATTTCATCAGCATGTTTTACCTATAATTGTATGTATAAATGTGACCCCATCGCCTTTCACAAGCCAACTTCTACTGACTTAATTTGCTTGAATAGTGCCACCACATTATAATTACCCAAGCTAAAAATAGTAAACCAACCATCACATTATATTCTAAAGCATAAAATATTGAGTTATATAGGTAACATGTGTCTTCTGTGGGGAATCATTGTGAAAGATGTGAATGCCGGAACAAGAAGCTTCTGGGTTTAAATCTCAGTGCGGCTAACATAGTTGTTTGTTCTCACCTTGTACAAACCAAAAGATAGTGTGGTCCTAAAACATGCTGTAAAGTACTTTACATATGTATACATGTACATACTTTAACATAGAAACATGTGCATGCATGCATATACACACACATGCATCAAAACACATTTTGCCAGGGCCAGTGGTAAACTAGGTACAAATACATGGCCCTTGCCGTTAAGGAGCCCGCATTTTAGTGACGGTAAAAGATACGTGTATTATTTCCCTATTGCTGCTGTAACATATTACCATAAATTTAATGGCTTCAAACATCACAAATGTATTATTTTTCAGCTTGGAGGTCAGAAATTCAAGATCAGTCTCAGTGGGCTAAAGTCAAAGGATAGGCAGATGTCCTTTCTGGGGGCTTCAGGAGAGAATGTGTTTCCTTGTCATTTTTAGCTTCTGGAAACTGCAGGTATTTCTTGGTTCATGTCCCTATCCTCTGTCTTTAAGGCCAGAGATACAGCATCTTCCAGTTTGACTTCCTAACTTTTACATTTCTTCTTCCCCAGAATAAGGGCCCTAGTGATTATGTTGTGCCCAACTAGATAACCCAGGACAACCGCCCTATCTCAAAATCTTTTTTTTTGAATCCTCACCCAAGGACGTGCTTACTGACTTTAGAGAGGGGAAGGGAGGGAATAAGAGAGGGGGAGAAACATTGATGTGAGAGAGACACATCGATCAGTTATCTTCCATACTTGCCCCAACTGGGACCAAACCTGCAACCCAGGCATGTGCCCTGACCGGGAATTGAACCCATGACCCTTCAGTTTACTGGACGACACCCAACCAGCAGAGCCATACTGGCCAGGGCACTATCTCAAAATCTTTAACTTTACCTTATCTGCAAAGTCTTTTTTTTTTTTTTTTGCTATGTAAGGTAACATATTCACAGATTCCAGGGACTAGAGCTAGAACATCTTGGGAAATGTTATGACAATAGCCAGAAAAGAAATCCAACAAAAACTGGGAGGGGGGTTATGAAATGTTCTTGGAACATGGGTTATGTGGGTTACACCTTGAACAAGGAGAATTTGGTCAACTAATAAAGTGGGAGAAAATTCCTGACAAAATGGAGCAGTATGTTCAGTTAACTGGCAGTAGTTAACTGAAACACACACACACACACACACACACACACACACACACACACACACAGAGACATATATATATTTGGGAAAATGGTGTCTGGGAGTAGATAGTGAACGGTCCCAATGCCGTGCTTTGGGATATGAAACATAACCTAATGATGAAGGGATTCAAAATAATATGAATAATAATGTAGAAAGGTTATTGGTCTTTTAGAAGAGGGACAATCTGATAATATTTGTTTCCAAAGCATCACTATGATAAGAGGAAGGAGGAGGGAAGAATACTGGCAGAATGGATTACAGTGGCTATGACTGAGGCAGGTACCAGAAAGAGCCAGCACAGTAATCTAGCAGCCAATAACAAGATCTGAACTAGGACAGCGCTGACAGGGAAGGAGCACAAAACCAGACTCAAGAGACCCCAGCAAGATGATGATGTAGAAATCTAAAGTTTTTGGATTCAGTCAGATGCTTTAAAATTCAGCCCTGGCTGGTGTGGCTCAGTGGACTGAGTGCTGGCCTGTGAACCAAAAGGTCGCCCGTTCGATTCCTAGTCTGGGCACACGCCTGGGTTGTGGGCCAGGTCCCCAGCTGGGGGTATGTGAGAGGCAATCACACACTGATGTTTCTCTCTCCTTCTCTTTCTGCCTCCCTTCTCCTCTCTCAAAATAAATAAATAAAATCTTGAATACAATAAAAATTTAAAAATGCATTATTATTCATCATATCGAAGGTGTAGCTTTCTATAAGCACGTATTTTCCATTGAAATTTAATTCAGGAGAAAATTGCACATCTGGGCAGCATAGTTGAAATGTATAGAAATAAAGAAGTTTGGAAATCATATATCTGAAAAGTAGCCAAAAGAAAAGCAGCGGGGGAGAAGGCAATATGTGAAAAAATACTGGGAGATCGTGGCTTTTTATAAGTGATAGGAGAAGACGTCTTTCCCCCTGTCTTTACTGCAATCTGACAAGGCAAGATAAATTAAAAGCAAAAGTTTTCTCTTTCAAGATGACAAAATTGTGGTCTGAAAGTTCCCAAGTGGAGGGACCATTTAAACTGTCAACTGCAAAAAAACAATTTGTGGAAGTTCAGGTTTAGGGAGGCTATAAAGACACCATTACAGTGAGTTTATTGTTCATAGTGTGTTTTATGTACTGTAAGGGCACGTTAGTATTATCACGAGTTGTTTTGAAACTTAAATTTTCTCTAGGGGGGTTATGATTTAATGTACTCAAGAGTAACATCATAAAACCACATTTGGTAGTAATTTTTTTTTTATTTTTAACAATCGCAGACTTCATACACCAGTGCCCATACAGGAGACCATAAAAATGCAGTCTTAGTAAAAAATATTCTTTTCCTGAAGAGCTACTTAGAGACATCCTTCAAACATAGGAATTGTTCCTGGGCTTGTGTTCAGACATATCACCATGATGAATAGTGGTGAGAAAAACCAGCACCCTAATAATAACCTTAAAATGGGTCTCTGATTCCAGAGTCACATAAAAACCCTGAAGAAATGGATGGCTGAGGTTGACGTTTTCCTGAAAGAAGAATGGCCTGCCCTTGGGGATTCAGAAATTCTAAAAAAACAGCTGAAACAATGCAGGGTAAGATTCGTATATGACACCTTTCATATGAAGATGTTTGTATGGAAAATATTTTTTGGTTACATCAGTGGTTCTGAGCCAGGGGAGATTTGCCCCTCCTTGGAGTCATTTATCAATATCTAGAGATACTTTGTTCGTCACAACTTGGAGTGGAGTAGATGCTACTGGCCTGAAGCTGGGGGCGGCCAGGGAATGCACACAACAGCCCCTCCCAACAATTCCCCAGTCTAAAATGACAGCAGTGCTGGGGTTGAGAAATTGGGTTAAATCAATGAGAAACAGAAAACCACGACCTTATTCATCCTTCATTTATAACATTAATATAAAATTCAGTATAAAAGTAAATAATCATCTGAGCCATTTGTTATATTTTATTGCAGATTATTAGTCATACTATATTGCTTTTTCCATGTATATGGAACTATACTATAATATCATGCGATATAGATTTTCTGTTCCATTGATCTGTCTTTTTTATGCCAATACCTTGCTGTTTTGATTACTATGGCTTTATAATATAGGTTGATATCAGGGAGTGTGATTCCTCCAACTTGGTTCTTCTTTCTAAAGATGGCTCTGGCTATTCAGTGTCTTTTGAGGTTCCATATAAATTTTTGGAACATTTGCTTTAGTTCTGTAAAATACATTATTGGTATCTTTTTATTTATTACTTTATTGTTCTTCAATTACAGTTGTCTGCATTTTCTCCCCTCCCATTATTGGTATCTTGATAAGAATTATGGTGAATCTATAGATTGCTTTGGGTAGTAGGGACATTTTAATAATGTTAATTCTTCCTATCCATGAACATCCCAGGTGCTTCCACTTGTTTGTGTTTTCTTCAGTTTCTTTCTTCAGTGTCTTATAATTTTTTAAGTACAGGTATTTTATCTCCTTGGTTAAATTTATTCCTAGGTATCTTTTTTATGCAATTTTAATGGGATTGTTTTCTTAGGTTTCTCTTTCTCATAGTTCATTATCATTATATAAAAATGCATGTGATTTCTGGATATTTATTTTGTATCCTGCTACTTATTGAATTCATCTATCAGTTCTAGTAGATTTTTGGTTTTCTTTAGGGTTGTCTATATATAGTATAATGTCATCTACAAATAACAGTTTTACTTCTTCCTTTCCAATGTGGATACCTGTTACTTTTCCTTCTTATCTGATTGATGTGGCTAGGACTTCCAGTACTGTGGTGAATAAGATATGTGAAAATGGACACCCCAGTCTTCTTGCTGATCTTAAGGAAAATGCTTTTAGTTTTTGTCCATTGAGTATGATGTTGTCTTGGGTTTGTCGTATATGGCTTTTATTTTGTTGATGTTGTCTCTATTCCCACTTTCCAGACAGTTTTTATCATAAAGTGGGTGCTCGGTTTTAGCAAGTACCTTTTCTGCATCTATTGATATGATCATATAGTTTTAATCCTTCATTTTTTAATATGGTATATCACATTTATTAACTTGCAGGTATTGTACCAACCTTTATCCCTAGAATAAATCCCACCTGATCATATTTTCAATGTATTGCTGGATCCAGTTTGCTAATATTTTGTTGAGGATTTCAGCATCTATGTTCCCCAGGGATATTGGCCTATAATTTTCTTTATCTGGTTTTGGGATTAAGATAATGCTGGCCTTGTGTAAGGAGCTTGGGAGTCTTCCTTGCTCTTGAATTTTTAATGTCATATTCATTATGCCGTTGTCAAGAAAATAATGTAGTTTTTTAAATATTTATCTTTGGAAAATACAAGCTAGAAAAGAAACCCACTTGACACGTAACCTTCACACCCATCATGCTATATCAAATTGCTGCCATTCTTGTTTGAAACCTAATTTTTTTTTCAAAAACTGTAATGTATAAAGCCCATGATTTTCCCACATTTTTCTAACACAAAATATTAAATTTACTTCCTTTTGTTTCTAACCTAAGTAGAATACAGATAATTCCCTACTTCATCACACCATAAAACCCTGTGAGCATTTTTGCAAGTCTTATATTTCAACCATTTTTAAAAAATATATAATCTTGATTGTATTTTTTCCATTACCATCTAGTCCCCTTATACCCCCCTCCCCCCAGCAATCACCACCCTTTTATCTACGTCCATGAGTCCTTCTTCCTCTTTGCTCAGCCCGTCCTTGTATGTGTATTTGCATTTATTTCAGATTTGAAAGGACAAAATTTGTGTGTAATGTCGTGATTTCAAATTGCATGTTTTCTATCTGTGTTTTATTTCTCCTGTGTTGAGATCATGTTTTCAGCTAGCTTAAACTGAATTATTTCCTCAGCTTTTAGTTAATGACATTCAGACCATTCAGCCCAGTCTGAACAGTGTGAACGAAGGTGCGCAGAAGATAAAGACTGAAGCGGAGCCAGAGTTTGCTTCCAGACTCGAGACCGAACTCAGAGAACTGAACTCTCAGTGGGACCACATTTGCCGGCAGGTATGTCAAGTCTCTCTCCTGGTGGATTGCCCTTATTTAATTACAATTTCTTAATGTCTCCCTTTATCATTGCCCTTTGTTAAATAGTTTAAAGTATGGCTAAGCCAAACTAGTTGATGCTTTAAAGCATGGTTAATTCAGATTGGTCTTTGCATATAAAATACAGGGTCCAGCAGAAGTAACGCCTGCTTGAGTGTGGTCGGGAGGGTAATAATATGGGTGTGATAATTTATAGTTTTAATTTGAACATTTCAACTAAAATGTCACGTGGTGTGCTTGAGTGTGATATTGCTATGTGACAGAATGGCATGCTTATGATTTTGTAATATGAGATTTTGGCATAAAATTGGGTGTTATTTATGCTGGACCCTGTATATTCATAGTATATATTCACCTTCTTGGGGTCCTAAAATGACCTTCTGGACTGTCACTGTCATATTAGGCATTAATTTGATTGAATGTTTTCTCCAGTACATAACTTTACAATAGTATTGTAGTTAGATTTTAAAAAGATACTTTATATTTGTAAGCTTGGTACAGAAATAAAATGAATGACTAATAATTTATTGTTCTAATTTTAAAGATCGACAAATTTGACTTAAATTTTATTTCAATAAATGACCTAAGATTGGGAAATAGTTAAGAATAGCTCAGTGGCAAAAAATACAATGTAACTGTCCACTCACATCTGAGTTCCTCATGTACTCTGAGTACAGCAGAGTGTTTGATAGATAATTATTTTTGTTTTGAGATTAAATTATAGAAAGATAAATCTTATATGTGTAAATAGTATATATCCAATAGTTCCTGTTCAAAAGATGAAATTCTGACCTAAAGCAGTGATTACTTTTTGACACACCAATACCTTTTTTGAAATTAATGAGAGGTTTCATTTCATGTGTATTAGAGTCAGGTAGTCTTTCATTATTTTTAAATAACCTTTCAGAGTTGAAAAGAAATCATGCCAAAAGGCAAAAGCTACATTTGAAAAAGAAAATACGTTAGAAAAGTAAAAGTCAGGGCAAGTCACCCAGCTAATACCATTGCTGATAAATGTTCAACAGTTCTATTAACTCAGAGACGAGATAGCCGTGGGTCAGCTAGCTTGTGTTTCTTTTCCTGGCGTAAGTCAGTTTGAGAAGGATGTTCAGCAAATATAAATATAAATATATATATATATATAAATATATATAAATTTATAAATATATATATAAATATAAATATATATATATAAATTTATATATATATATATATATATATATAACTTTGATAATAGATTATATCATTAATGTTCCCCTGGAAGGCCAGTATGAAAGCTATTTGTTTGTTGAATGTTTTAAGGGATTAATACAAAGAACAAACCAGTGTATTTAGATCATGAGAGAAAACAATAGCAAAAAATGTACAAAATCAACAATATTACTGAAATCTGGAGGGTTTTACATGTTAGGGAAGTGTACTGTTTAAAGCATTTCCATATTCTTAAAATGTCCTTGATCAAGACCTTATTTCTGCAATCAAATGTACGAAGAATATGCTGTTCAAGACAAGTATTGTAAAACATTAGCCTGTTGCATAACACAAATTCCACAGATCCCAGCCACACTCTCCTAGAATACCTAGTTGCCAGTTGCTAAGAATATCTTAAATGCTCTGAATGCAAAAAAGAGAACGGTAATTCTGTGAGGGTGAGGGAAGCATTAGCCAACCCTACTGTGGTCATCATCTCACTAGATGTGTGTATTAAATTATCACGTTGTACACCGTAACCTTGGACAATGTTATATGGCCATCATGTGTTAGTAAAACCAGGGGCAGAAAGTGGAGTAGGGAGCAGGCAGTTTGAATGATAGATTTCCCAGTTCTAGAACAGGAAACATGAAGAACTTTCTGTTTTCTCTACAAGGCTGAGGTCATGTAAGCTGCTGAAACTGCAGGGTAGATTGGGCAACTCAAGGCTAAAATGTTAGCACCACTGATGTGAATAAGAGGAGGGGGAAGTTGGCATTTTAACCCAAACCTTTTCACGGAAATCCTTCTAAAATATGAACCCGCAAAAACATCTTCCACTCTGATCAGTCATAGAGCTGCAGAATGTGAAATTTAGAAAGGACCTTGGAAATCATCTGTTCCAACTGTGAGTTTAGTTATGAAGCTGAAATAAAGCAAAATGGGGTGAAGTGCCCAGGTTCACCTGACCCCAAGCTGATGCTCTTTATTAGATACTTGTACTGTCCTCTCAGAATAGTTTTCTGCCTTTCTTTCCTTAAAAAAAAAAATCATGCCTGATCCTTTTCTTCTGGTTTAGTTTTAGAGCATGCGATACTTGTTTTTTACAAGTCTTCAGCTAAGTTACATTAGTCACTCTGGTGTTATTGTTGCTTTGCCAACTGCCTCAAAAAATTATAGCAAAGCATCTAAGTAGAAATTTAGCAGCATGTTTACTTAAGCTTATTATAGGTTTATTGGCTATGCAAAATAATCTTTATGCCTAAATTAGTATAATATGTATATATAATGTTCTAGCTGTGTCAGAGTGAAATATTTACATTTTAATAGATCAGGTACTGTATTCACTAGGAGACTCACTTAAAATAGTTATGGTTTAACTAAATGAAGCTTAAGATGATTGTAGAGTATAAGAAAATTAATACGATGATGGTTCTGCATTTATTATTTGGTAAAATACCATTAAAACTTCATTACACTAAAACTATAAGTTACATATTAAGATTTTATAGTTATAGCTCTGTTACTTAAAAGATAGAAGTCTAATCCCAGAGAGAAGAATAATGCCATTTTATGAGTTACTTTTTTAAGTTAAAAGATAAGCACCATCTATGATCGTTCTAATACTAAATTGAGAGTTTTCCCTCAGTGTGGTATTACAAGCCGTTAGCACGCATGATTTTACTTTTACTGTAGATGTTTTAAGGTCTGCTGTTCTTCTGGTTAATAAGTAAATGATTGCATTGTTAAATGTTAGTACGTTAGAAACACATAAAGCTTCACAAAGCAT
This sequence comes from Micronycteris hirsuta, assembly GCA_004026765.1. NCBI lineage: Eukaryota > Metazoa > Chordata > Mammalia > Chiroptera > Phyllostomidae > Micronycteris > Micronycteris hirsuta. Next base: position 15,818 of record PVJI01019387.1, on the reverse strand, counting down.
AAGTCTCCTTATTACCACAATACTGTTTTGCAACCTGCTTTTTAAACTTAAAATTCTACGCTGAACAACTTTCACTTCAGCACAGATGTACTGGCATCACATGGTGTTATTTCATTGTATGTGTGTGCCTCACAATTAATTTAACTAATTCTCCATGAAAGCACGTTTAGGTTTGTTTCTTCCCAGTATGTTGTCGTCTTCAAAGCTGACTCGAACACTGTACATGCAACTTTGTACAGTTTGTTTTGTAAGATTCATTGTTTGAATGGAGGAGTAGACTCAGATACATGGTTAAACATTTTAATACATTTGCCAATTGACTGTCTAAAAGGTTTATTGGATATTTCTCTCACCAGGTATGAGAGCATTTGCTTCCCCACACCCCTGCCCAAACTGGATATTTTATCTAATTATTTTTACACCACTCTTACATATGAAAATGCATTAATTCTTTTTTATTTACAATCCTTTAACTATAAATGATACTGAGCATCCTTTCACATACGTATGTCCACATTTCAGTTTTACTTCTGCAAATTACATGCTTATGGCTTTTATCCATTCTCTTTTTTTCTTTCTGATTTATGAGAGGTATATGAATGTTAAGATCCTGTGATATTTGAAATTGTAAAACAATATCGGAGAACACAAAGGCACCACTTCTATGTGTGCCAATGTATAATATTTACTTTCCAACTGAAACATATTATGAGAAAATTTGTTTTTCTGTATTCTCTGTAGAAAAGCATTGCCAAACATAGCAGCTAAATTATAGTCATAGGGGAATTGGTTGATTTTTATTAAGTATGCCAAGTAAATGGCTATATCTTATTTTAAGACTTTTATGAAATTAAGTGCTTCCAATCACCATGAGTTATTTTCCTCATTCATGCAAGCTTCTTAACTTCTCCATCTTTCTTATATGAGCATTTTAGTTTTTCCAGACGGCTCAGTAAGAATATAATGATAATGTTTTATGACTTTTAATATTCATATTTTATGTGTTGCTTTGTTTTCTGGAAGGTCTATGCCAGAAAGGAAGCCTTAAAGGGAGGCTTGGATAAAACTGTCAGCCTGCAGAAAGATCTGTCAGAGATGCATGAATGGATGACGCAAGCTGAAGAGGAATACCTAGAGAGAGATTTTGAATATAAAACCCCTGATGAATTACAGAGAGCCGTCGACGAGATGAAGGTAAACCAAACCACGTAAAACAGAGCGAAGAAAGAAACAGAGAAAGATGCAACATGGCTTGACATTGCGATTCTGCACAACTTGTTCTTTTCGTGGTTTAGTAGTAGAGGTTGATTTTTAATTAGTTTTGCTTCAGGTATGATATAGATTATTTAGAATTCTTAAACTTTTTATTAATTTTAATAAATTCGGGTCAAAATACAAATATTGATGATCACAGTTTTGAACATCTTCCCCTTTGAAATTATATAGCATTGAGAGATTGGAATCAGCAAATCACACTAGCTGTTTGTAGATGGTGCAAAATTCAATGGGGAAGTTGTCTTAAGTATTGTTGACATGACATTTGAAAATGCAGTGACAGGCTGTGTTAATTTGCTGGGTTAAAGGGGTTTCTTAGGACTTGAAAGTACTAAACATTTAACAGATGGCCTTTAATATGGAGAAAAAAGGGACTGAGTTTACATGTACTTCTCTTGAAACAAGAGGGTAACAAAATGTTAACATTGATTTAGGGCCAAGCAAACTGACATGTAGCAGAGAATTGAATCTACACAATGGCATTTCAGTATGGCCTTGGGCAAATCAGTAGTCAGTGTAATCCTCTATTTTACCACGCTTAAATTATCTCATTCCTAACTTGTAAGTACGGACTGAGTACTGAAATGTACGTGTAAGTAAATAGCCTAGCTCTGAGTGGGCACTCAGTGATTTGTTGCTGTAATGACAGTTGTTATCTGTATGTACTAGCAGTGCAGTGATGCACAGCTAACCACCTGTGTGAAGTATCGCGAGATAGTTGTTTGCCTTGAGGCCTCATGACAGAGCAAACTTATTGTTGTGCCAGACACTTGAAAACCTGTTTTGGCTCCTTGACGACTGTGTGACCTTGGGTGAGTTACATAAACCCAGTTTATGAACTGGGTGTCAAAATTACTGTTTTTCAGCCCAGCTGGTGTAGCTTACTGGATTGAGCGTGGGCTGGGAACCAGACGGTCCCGGTTCGATTCCCAGTCAGGGCACGTGCCTGGGTTGCGGGCCAGGTCCCCAGTGAGGGCCTTGTGAGAGGCAACCACACATTGATGTTTCTCGCCCTCTCTTTCTCCCTCCCTTCCCCTCTCTCTAAAAATAAATAAATAAAATCTTTAAAAAAAGTAAAAAAACAATTACTGTTTTTCAGAATTATTAGAAGGGCAGAACAAGGAAGTCCAGTGGCTGGCACAAAACAGATGCCAGAACAAGATGATTATTATTACCATTATTATTATCATTGATACTGAATAGTAAGAAATTAATTGCATGTACTTTATTATGTAACTTATATGATGATTCAGTGGATACTTATAATTAATAACAAAGTACTCATGTGAAATCTAAGATGCATAAATATCAAATGTATCATGACTTTAGCCACCTGTAGAAAGTAAAATGAAAACGTAAGTAAAAGTATGTCTGGATAAGCAGTAATAGTTTCTAGAGAATTAAAAACTGCAGAATCATTCTAATTGAATAATACCATGGATCAGTTATTTATTTGTCAATAAATATGTATGGCATACTTACTGTGTGCCACATATCCTTCTAGACCCTGAATATAATGGTGAGCAAGACGAAGAGCTACCTCGTGGAATTTACATTCCAAGGGGGAGGCAATGAATGGAGAAATAAGTAAACCTAGTTGAGATCACGATAGTTGGCCTCAAGAAATAAACCAGGACTGTGAAATAAATAGAGTTCAGGTGGGATCTGGGGGTGGTGGGATGCCATTTTAGAAAGTGGTGATTGACTTGCAGGGCATTCGTGAGGAAGTATATTTAGTCTGAGATAGGAACCCTAAGAAAAGGCTGACCTTAAAATAATCTTGTGGAAGCACGTTCGCACAGGGAAGCGCTCCTGCAACCACCCTGAGGCCAATTAGGCAGAGAAAGAGGCCAACCGCCCTGAAGAGAGTCGGCAGGATAACTCAGCCAGGATAAGGGACCGGTGATGTTTTTGATGGCGTGCGTGTGTATCTGTTAACACAGGAGTTTTGTAGGATATTGAGAAGTTTTCTTTCGAAGTGACACGGAAAAGCGTATGAAGACTTCATACAAGGGGACTATATTTTAAATTTGACTGTGGAGAAGTCACCATTGGGAAGATTATATCTTTATAGGATTTGAGAGCTAGAAGGTACAATGGAAGCAAAATAGTCCACACTTCTCTCTGCTGATGAGAAAACTGAAGTCCCCAGATAGGTTGAATGATTTAGTGATAGCGATAGGTTTTATCTATGGTAGAACAAAAGGATTGAATATATTATTTATGAGCTCAGTCAGCACACCCTAACCCAAGCTATGCTATGCTATTCCCTTCCCTTCCCTTCCTTTCGATCTCATCCCATCCCATCTCATCTCATTCCATCCCATTCTTTTCTATCCTACCCTATCCTATCATATGAATCATGTGCCACCCCTGTTGCCTTTCCTTTCACATCTCAATCCCTTCCTGGCTCTTCTAATACTATACAGCCACTGCCTCAGACTCCTCAGCAAGTACTCAGCAGTCAGCTTGCATTCAGCTGCCTTGTTCCTCCTGGTCCCTCCCTTGGCTCTGGCCCGCTCTGGCCTGCTTCCTTCTCCCCTTGCACGGTTGGCCTCTCTGGCTACCCACCCAGTTGGAACCCTTTTTTCTTTTCCAGTGCTGGAGAGCAGACTGTCTCAAATTTTCAATTTGTAAACAATCTTTGAAATGAGTGGCCCTTCCAATTGGTCTACATTGATTTGCATGTTTCAGTAACTGATCTAGCTACAAAACTGGTGCATTGGGGGTAATACTGAAAAGCAGGAAAGCGCAGGCAGCCTGTGGCAACAGGAGCAGAGGGAGCTGGCAAGATGATCCCATTTCTTGGGTTTTCTGCCTGCCAGTCAAGGTAATGACGTCTTTCAGGTCTGTTTCACTGTCCAGGGGGTGGGGATAGTACCTTGTCCAGGCTTCCACCTGTGCTCCTATTGAGAGCAAATTTATCTTTATTGTCAGAGGAGACTGGCAGACCTGCTGTGGTATCGCTCCTCGATTTACTTGGAGAAAAAAGTAGACATCTCCTTCTGTTTCTTTTCTTGGCTCTCCTGTGTTCCGTTTGAACATGGTAATGCTGTTTTGATCACTTCTTTTTCCCCTGGAAACAAAACTTTTCAGCTAACATAGAAAAGCCTAACATAGAAAAGCCTTTCCTCTCTATTGAGAGGAAATATCTTACTTCAAAAATATTGTGGATGTCTGCAATAACTATATGTTGAAACTTTATATTAGACCCTTTAAAGAAAACTCTGGAATTTCAGTTTGCACTGTTTTCTTCTTTTACTTATCACCACTAACGCTTATGCATTGGCCCTTCTCAGTTATGGGTAGCGGATGGGAGTACTGATGGTCCCAGTTGAGTGAGCATCAGAATCACCGGGAGAACTTATTAAAACACAGACTTCCGGGCCCCACCCCCCGCCCGGGATTTCCAACTCAGTGAGTCTGGGAATGAGATTTTTCATTTCTAAATACTTTCCGGGTCATGCCAAGGAAAAGTTCCAAAAACTTTCCAAGTAATCATGCTTTGAGAGCCACTGATTTCACACACTGGCAGTGAGAAGTGTCTGAGCATCTTATGGTTAGTTAAAGTCATGGATATAAAGGGAGCAAAGCCATCATTTGTGAGGAGGATTCTGTCTGAACTACACCAGTCATTTAGTTGTTTACCTTTCCCAATAAGGGGGAAATCCTTCGTGATCTCCTTTTTTTGGTTATAATTTTTTTAGAAATGATATTTTATATTAAATATTTTATTATTATTTTTAAAAGATTTTATTTTTATTTTTAGAGGGGAAGGGAGGGAGACAGAGAGGGACAGAAACAGCAATGTATGGTTGCCTCTCACATGGCCCTCACTGGGGACCTGGCCTACAACCCAGGCATGTGCCCTGACTGGGAATAGAACTGGGACCCTTTGGTTTCCAGCCCACGCTCAATCCACTGAGCTACGCCAGCCAGGTAAATATTATTTTTATTAATTTCAGGATCTCCTTTTCTTTTTTCATCTCTGAAGTTTTCCCAACTTCTAAGCATGTTTTTTTTTTTAAGATTTATTTATTTTTAGACAGAGGGAAAGGGAGGGAGAAAGAGAGAGTGCTTGCCTGTTGTGCACCCTCTACTGGGGACCTGGCCTGCAACCCAGGCATGCGTCCTGACTGGGAATCGAACTGGCAACCCCTTGATTCTCAGACTGGCACTCAATCCACTGAGCCTCACTAGCCAGGGCCTAAGCCTGTTTTTTTTTTTTTTTTTTTTTTTTTTTTTTTTTTTTTTTTTTTTTTTTTTTTTTTTTTTTTTTTTTTTTTTTTTTTTTTTTTTTTTAATGTTTATTTCAACACTGTTTTTTTAAGTTGTTGTTTTTTTTTTTAATTGAGAGGGGGAGGGAGGGAGAAAGAGAGGGAGAGAAACACCAATGTATGGTTGCCTCTCTAGCGTCCCATAGTGGGGACATGGCTCGCAACCCAGGCATGTGCCCTGACTGGGAATGGAACCAGAGACATTTTGGTTCGCAGGCCAGCGCTCAATCCACTGAGCCACACCAGCCGGGGCCTAAGACTATTTTTCTAAAGAATTTATGAAAGCCTAAAAAACAAGGAAAGAAGTGTTTCTAATTCTTCATTTTTGACAGTTGCATAGGTTGTTTGTAACTTGTATCACATGTAATTTCATTTATTGGATCCCCTAAGACATGCTCCTTCTTCATCTCACGGAGAATTTGAGATGAGTTTCACGGAAACTGTGAGGAAGAAAAGATAAAACTCTTAGACTGATTTACGTAAACTCTCTGAACCAGTGTTTTCTGTTGTATAATGTGAAAATAACAAAACGCATCCCACAAGCTTTTGTTCATGACCCAACGAGGTAGAACATGCAGCATGTCCAACGTAGCACATGGCAGAGCGCACTATGTGATTAATGGTTGTCAAAGTTGTTTGTAATGCTAAAATTACTAGAGCCAAATATGGTTCGTATAGAAACAAATCCCAAGCTCAGTGATGGCAAAAAAACAGATTGACTCACAATTTTTTAATTAAAAATTTCAATCCATTAAATTAAAATCCACGAAGGCAATCATTTAAATGTCAAAACAACTCATATTTGCCATCATATTGTGTACTTTTGTGGCATGATGGGGTGAAATACAAAGGCATAGACTGATTGCGTTACAATATATAGAGGCATTTTATAGCTGACCTTGCTATTTGCTGCCCACATCCCCTTACCCTCACTACTTCACTGCACATAGGCCCGGCTGCTGCCTGTTAGGACCTGCCTTCCTTTTTTCTCCCTTTTTTATTGTTGTTCAAGTACAGTTGTCTCCATTTCCCTCCCACCACTCCCCCCAACCCCAGCCATCCCCACCTCCCACCCTGGATCCTACCCCACTTTGGCTTTGTCCATGTGTCCTATATACATGTTCCTGAAAACCCTTCCCCCTTTCTTCCCAGTTACCCCCTCCCCACTCCCCTCTGGTCACTGTCAGTTTGTTCTTTATTTCCATGTCTCTGGTTCTATTTTGCTTGCTTGTTTGTTTTGTTGATTGGGTTCCACTTACAAGGTGAGATCATATGGTATTTGTCCCTCACCGCCTGGCTTACTTCACTTAGCATAATGCTCTCCAGTTCCATCCAAGCTGTCGCAAAGGGTAGGGGCTCCTTCTTTCTTTCTGCTGCGTAGTATTCCGTTGTGTAACTATACCACAGTTTTTTGATTCACACATTTACTGATGGGCACTTAGGCTGCTTCCAGCACTTGGCTATTGTAAATTGTGCTGCTGTGAACATTAGAGTGCATAGGTTCTTTTGAACTGGTGTGTGGGCTTAGGGTGAAATCCCAGAACCTGCCTTTCTTTACCTATCGGCTCTCTGTGGCCTCTGAACCCCACTTTTGCCATCTGTGTGCCCCGCTGCGTGCACTAGGAGATTAACATTCCCCCAGCAGCCTTCAACGGGTGATGGGAAATGGTATCTAAATACCCCAGTGACCTCACCCCTGAGCGGGATATAACCCTGAGGCCTGTGTTTCCCAGAGCTTCCCAGCAGGATTAAACTCTACTCACCAACAGTAATTGGTGGTTACAATAAGTATACCCAATAATCTGTCTTCTCTTTCTGCCTCCATTCCCCTACCAGTATTCCCTTCACATCACACATAAACTACTTATGCTTGAAAGCTCACCTCAGGGGGCTGGCCTTTAGAGTAACCCAAATGAGAGATACAGTGCGCGCACGTGCGTGTGTGTGCGTGCGTGTGTGTGTTTGTATTTCTAACATGTACACATTGCAAGTTAAGGAGTGTAAATGCCTGCTCTCCAAGCAGAGAGCAATGGTGATACCTCTGTTGTTGAACGAGTTGGGTTGATTACTTTCAGTCACGAAGGAGAGTGCATGCCATCGGGAATCTGCGCACACAACACGGGTTGTGTGAGTAAGATCATGTCAGAGAGAACCTGTTGTAGGGTTTGAGTCGGTGCTAGATGATTTGAGGGAGGATTTAAGAGCTTCGCTTTGGATCACATGTTGTCAGTGAGTGGGAATAACTCTATGACTGCGTATGTTCATAACTTTCCCCCAGGCAGAGGGAAGGCTAGGGGGAGGCGGAATGCGTGGTTGATGAAACCGCAGAGGTAGTTTCTATTAACCAGGATAGGGGAGTGTTTGGCGTTCTGTGGCTTGGACAGTTTTTATGTCCTTGTCTGCTTTCTAACATGATGATGGGCGGAGTGGTGGTAGTGTCATAGAGCTGCGATGCTAACAAAGTAGCCTCGTCTGACGTTGGTATTCTGCAGACTAGTTCACCTCCCACAGGAGATGACCGAGGCGTGGTTGTGAGTCCCAGGCCGGCCCCTCAGGTCAGGGGCTGCCTTCTCCTCCTCTTTCTCCTTTGTATTTTCAGTTACTGAACAGAACTTTCTTTGATCAAAATATAGTCACAAATATAGAATGAAGATGTTTCTGTATTAGTGATCGTTTGATTTAAATAATATTTCTGCTGATTTCCATATTATTTATCCATCTGAGTAATTTACAAGGGGTTTTAATTCTAGATTTTGAGATATTTTTGAACTTGGCATTGAAATATTTGTTTATTGCTTGTTTTATGTAGAGAAAGATAGAGAAATACAGATATCTACAAACACGTATCCACATACAGATGACTTTTTCAACTATTCTGATGAAAGACCTATTATGTCCTGATTATGGTTGTTTTCTTTCAAATTCTCAATTTTTTAAAAAGATTTTATTTATTTAGTTTTTAGAGACGGGAAGGGAGGGAGAAAGAGAGGGAGAGAAACATCAATGTGTGGTTACCTCTTGTGCGCCCCCTACTGGGGAATCTGGCCCACAACCCAGGCATGTGCCCTGACTGGGAATCAAACTGGCGACCCTTTGGTTCACAGCCCGAGCTCAATCCACTGAGCAACGCCAGCCAGGCCATCAAATTCCCAATTTTAACTAAACCTAAAGTTATGCACGTGATTGGAGTCAGTATTGGATTTCTTTATGTGAATCTCATTCTAATAAACATGTTGTGGGGAAGAAAGTATGTGATAGATAAGAATGTGGGAGGTGGGGGTTGGGTAGGGAAGGGGAGGGTCATTAGGGAAAAACAACAATTTTTTTTTTAAGAAAGCATTTTGGAAGGGAAGCCCCTGTCTTGCTATTAGCAGAACATTCTTTCTTTTTCAGAGAGCTAAAGAAGAGGCCCAGCAGAAAGAAGCCAAAGTGAAGCTCCTGACGGAGTCCGTGAATAGCGTCATAGCTCAAGCCCCGCCTGCAGCACAAGAGGCCTTAAAAAAGGAACTGGAGAGTTTAACCAGCAGCTACCAGTGGCTCTGCACCAGGCTGAATGGGAAGTGCAAGACTCTGGAAGTCAGTTGCTTTTCCTGATTTTCCCCATTGTGGGTCAGCTTATGGTCATATGTGAGATGTAGTGATTAAGCCCAGGGACTCTGCTCTAAGAATACTTGGGCTCGAATTTTTCACTTTGGCACTTAGAGCTTGTGACTTCAGGCTAGTTGCTTAACCTGTTAGACATCTATCTTGTAAAATGAACTTAAAAATAGTACCCATTTCATAGGGTGTTGAGACAAGTAAATGAAATGTTTGGTTTAAAGTATTTAGCCCATCGCTTCTCGGCCCTTTGGCTAAGATCAAGCGTAGTATCTGTTCTTATCAGTTTAAAGTACTTAGCCCAGTATTCAGTAAATGTGAGCAGCTATCATTCTGATTCTTCTCACTGTTATTACTATTATCATTGTATTACTTCTGACCCAGCCTCTCTGTTTGTTTCTGCCCCCTGAGGATTTTTCATATTTGTTTCATAGATATACTATGAATTTAAAGTGGTTTCCTTTATATTCTATTTGGCATTTTAATATGGCTGATGCAGGGTGGGGCATTACACCCATCAGCTTCATTTACCACTTGGAAAATCAGTTTCCTTTTTTGTTTGTATTCTCTTCAAAGTCAATTTCTTTTTTTAAAAAAAGATTTTACTTATTTATTTTTAGAGAGAGAGGAAGGGAAGGAGAAAGGGAGTGGTTGCCTCTCAAGTGCCCCCTACTGGGGACCTGACCCACAACCCAGGCATGTGCCCTGACTGGGAATTGAACCAGTGACCCTTTGGTTTGCAGGCCGGTGCTCAATTGCCTGAGCTACACCAGCCAGAGCTCAAAGTCAATTTCAATTATGTGATTTCAAAGTAATTTTATGTTCCAAACTGTTAATACTAAGTGGCTTTTAGCTCCAATTCAGGCTACGGGACCATATTTTATTTTGCCAAGGTGACCTTTAAAGCAAGTACATTCAGCCTCTCCAGCTGTGTCCTTCAGATACATCGAGGACACAAGAGGCAATCCATCCTGATGGTTAAATCAGCAAGATAGTTCATTACCTCAATCTGCACCAAAGTTAATAAGACACATTACCAATTGCATCTTCCTTACTTCAAAGTCCTGAAGTACCCTAGGGTATTGAAGGAGATATTTATATTTTCCCATTGGGATCTTTGCCCAGAAGGAAGACAGCCTGCAGTCCAGCAGGAGCTGGAAATGACCCACATTTAAGATTTCTATCATCTTTTAAAGCAAAATACTTAATTTTACTTTTTTTGTGAAAAACTGTATGTAAAATAGCAAGCCAGTATGAGTAAACTGGCCAGCCAGGTTAGACTGATAGTTTTCCTCAGGTGGGGAGGGAGTGCCTTCTATCATTTGCCAGGGCTAGGAGCAGAGGTGAAAATACGGGGATTCTGATGGAATGTTAGTTTCTCCCAAAATAAAACTTTCTTCCTAGCCTTCATTTTTGGTAGAAGGGGACAGTGCTATAAGAGATGGCAGTAATTGTGCTCTTGTATTTTTTGGTTTTCCTGATATTTATAATTTCAAGGCTAATGGAAAATGACTGTTTTTAAAAATAATTTATTTATTTATTTTGAGAGAGGGGAAGGAAGGGAGAAAGAGAGGGAGAGAAACATCAATGTGTCGTTGCCTCTTGTGCACCCCCTACTGGGGACTTGGCCCGCAACCCAGGCATGTGCCCTGACTGGGAATCGAACCGGTGACCCTTTGGTTCACAGGCTGGCACTCAATCCACTGAGCCACACCAGCCAGGACGGAAAATGACTGTTTTTATATTCTTATCCTCCAGTGCATCTTCCTGCATTTATCCTGACAGACATAACCATGATCCAGAAATTGGCCTTTATTACTCCTTTGCTTACAAATATTTTATCATACACATATGCATTTCTAAACAATATGTTGCTCAATTTTGCTTGTTTTGAGCATTACCAAAAAATGGTGATCCATACTATACAGTTTTCCAGAGCTTGGTCTTTTTGCCCCCAATTTTTTTGTGTCTGAGATTCATCCATATTGTTCTGCTTGTGAATGTATTCATTTTTACTTTCTTATTCTCAGTTTAAATGTGGCACAGTCTGTATGTATGTATCCATCCATTCTCCTGCCAGTGGATATTAAAGTTGTTTTCTTTCTTATTTAAAATTTTGGTCACCATGAGAAGTGCTAAAATGAACATTCTTATGGCTTTCTGTGTTGTTCATGCCAAACAGTCTCTCTGAGGATATGCACTGAAAATTGGAGTTGCTAGGAGGCTGGGTATGTGAATATTCCCCTTACTGAGAATGACAAACTATTTTCTAAATTGGTAATTGCAGTACACACACCTACCAGCAAGAAATGCAAATTTGTGTTACTGTATGTCTTCTCTCACACTTAAACCTGTCAGAATTTTCATATATATATATCAGTCATCATGGTATAAATACCTCATTGTAATCCTGACTTACGTTCTCCTAGTTATTGAGTTTCAATGTTTTTTCATATGTTCATTGGGCACACATTTCTCTTTTTCTTTGAAATACTACTTCAGGCTTTCCTTCCCCATCTCAATGTCAGAAAAATACTCTTCTGTATATTCTGGTAGCAATCTTAAAGTTTTGCTTTTTAGTGTCTAAGTCCTTTTGTATGTCAATGAATTTTTTTTTCAATATATATCACAAACCATTTAAAAATAGTCATATCCTTGATATAGGTCATAGTCATATTTATGATTATATACCACAAGGAAATAATTTGAAATATGAAAAAAATCCCTACACATGATGCTGTTCACCACAAATTTATAAGAACAAACAAAAATAAAAATGATATAACTATTCAGTAAATGTTGTTAAAGAAACAGAAAAACATAACCACTTAAATTTAGATTTTTGTTAAAAGAGTCTTTTTAGTATTACAGAAAAGTTGTATGATGTAATATTTAGTGAAAAATGCACTATAGTTCAACCCATACTTTAATTTTAACTGTCAAATTTATATATGCTAAAGTTTAAAGATGGTCACAGGAAAGTGGTGATAGTTGATGTGTTGGGATCTTAGGTTTATATATGCATTTTTAGTTACACTTTTAGTTTTCTGTTTCCCAGACTTTAATGTTGATGAATTATTTCTTTATTTAAAAAAGTAAATCACTGAACCTTGAATTTATTCATGCAATAAAATATTTCCTTAATGATTTGTAATTATGGACATATTAAGTGATCAAAATGACTAGTTGCATTTTCAATTAGCTACTGCGAAGGAAAGGTGAACGACGTAAAATGAATGTTATATTTTTAGAAGTTTTAAAAATGGAAATGCCAAGGTCTCCTTGTCACTTTTCTATTAAAATATTTCATCTGGGATCTTTCTTTTTTTCTTAGGAAGTTTGGGCTTGTTGGCATGAATTACTGTCCTACTTGGAGAAGGCAAACAAGTGGCTAAATGAGGTGGAATTCAAACTTAAAACCACTGAGACTATTCCTGGTGGAACTGAGGAGATCCTCGAGGTGCTAGAAGTACGTTGTAAATTAATCTAACCAGTGGCAATTTATATGCAGTATCGAAAGATGTCAAGTACCAAATAACGAGTTCAGAGAAAACAGCACAGAGACGCGCTGCCCCACCTCCATCCTCCCCCACTGGCGCTTTGGATGAAACCTTTGTTTCCTCTAAAATCCTTCCAGTCTCAAGGTTTTAAAAAGAGTCTAAATCACCTCTATAGAGGATATTTGCCTTCTGCTATATCACTAAATGCTATATTGACAATTTTCTCTGCCTGCTTACGTCTACCACAGACCTACAAAGACAGTTTGAAGGACAATTTTCCTCCTTTTGGAGTAGGGCTGAAGAGGATAATAATGTAAAATATTATTTCTAGTTTGAAAGCTACATTTATGGCATTGGGGCATTTTTTAAATTATTGAAAGTCATAAATTCATACCTTATGGAATGTTTTGAGGTACGAAATGGGCATGCTTTTGATATTAGAAATGTCTTTAACATATTCGTATAATTTAGTATATTCTAAATTTTAGTATATTTTCAAGTTCTATTTTGAAGACTTTGAAAAGTAAAATTAAAAGTTTTCATACATAAATTTCAATTTATATGAACTTCTGATACTTAATCATTAATGTTGTATTCATTTTATTGTACTTTTGGGTATTCCCTTATCTAATACAAATATGTAGTTTTGGCATATGTATGTAGAGCCATATGTGGTCCAGCCCCTGTGTAAATATGCTAAAATAAAGTATATAAAGTAATCAAAATGTGCAGAAAATGCAAAATGTTCCTTTAGACAAAATATAATTGGGGTCTCAGCATGTAAAGCAGAAACCTAGACACCATTGTATCAAACTTCCTTATTTTCACAAGAGAATTATGAAAGCTGAAGAGGTGTCAAAGAACAATGGGGGGCCATGGACTCTAATTTGGTCCTGTCCTATTTAGAGATGTTCACGGACCAAACATTCCCTGTGAATCAGCAATGCAGTGCATCTTCCAAAAAAACCGGAAGTGACTTACACAGCGTTAGTAAGAGGACGGTGTCCAGTACAAAGGACGCACAATCAGTTAGGTATCTGATTAAATGATCACACTGAAGGACCTCATTTTAATTTCTGTTGCCTCCCAGTCCAAAGATGGCTGCTTTACCTCTGGGTGTGTAAAATCATTTGAAGGGCAAAGGGCAAAGAGTTTTCTTTCAAACAGACTGTGCCTTTTTTTTTTTTAAAGTTGGGAAGAGAAGCTCTTGAATTTCTACCCACATAATACCGTCAGAATCACGTCATGTTGCCATCAGTAGGTGAAAGAGGCATTGAGTATTTGACCTTTCCAGGTTTTATAGCAGAGGGCATCAAAGAAGGAGGTGGCTTTGAATCATTTTTAAGCAACTCATTCCACACTCTTGCCCTAAGTCCATGAAGGTTTACAGAGAGCAAGAAAATAGAGGGTGGGGCGAAAGGAGGTTTGCAGTTGTGAGTACGTGAAACACAGTGTTTATTCTTGTATTATTTATTACTCATTGTATTATTCTCCAGCTGAACAATTGCAAACCTACTTTTGCCCTGCCCTCTGTTTTTTGAAATAACAACGATCTTTCATGTTTTATGTTCCCAATTCAATATTGCTTTCAATGGCTTATAACTTAATTCCATGAAACTCAGAAGCCACTGAGCATTTTGTATTAATTCAATGTATTTAGAAAAGAGAAGAAAACTAGTAATTATTGCAACTGTGTTTCAGTCACTTGACAATTTGATGCAACATTCCGAGGATAACCCGAATCAGATTCGCCTACTGGCACAGACCCTAACAGATGGCGGAGTCATGGACGAGCTGATCAACGAGGAACTGGAGACCTTTAATTCTCGCTGGAGAGAACTACATGAAGAGGTATGATAAGAGTGAAACATCTCTTTAAACTGATTTGCATAAACCTCTGGCAAATACTTTTAGGCTTCTCAAATAAAACGAGGAGTATTTAAATATTAGCTCAGCTTCCACGTTTTAGAAACTGTCATGTGCTAGACATGACTGGCATATTTACATGTTTATTATATAATTTTTGTCTGAAGAAAACATTTTCCAGTAGGGATTTGATTTGTACAGGAAACTGAGACATACCAGATATAGTAACATGCTCAAGTCCACCATGCAGTAAATACCCCGGTGTTCAAAATCAGATCTCCTCTGATGGCTACGTTGTTTTTCCTACCCAGTTAAGCAGTCTGTGTAGGTATCTCCATATGTCTCTACCTCTCTCCGTCTGTCTCTTTCTGTCTGTCCGTCTCTTTCTGTCTGTCCCTCTCTTTGGCTGTGAACATACACACACAGATGCACACACTTTTGTTGTGGTCAGATGTAATCTGTTAATAATACACGTGACTCTGTTGGTACCCAAGGTACGGGACACGGCTTGTTCTTCCCAAATGTGAGAAAAAAGGGTTTTTATATTTTTATATTTAAATATTTACACCTGGTATGAGTTTTTCAAATTGAAATGAAAAGAAAATAACATACCATACTTCTCCATATCAAACAATGTTTGGCATACACTCTCTTAAATCAAGAGTGGATTATTCGTCAAGAAGAAAGAAATAGCTTGTAATGAAGTTTAGTTTTATACCCATTTATAAGGTGCGTCTGCAACACGTGAAACTCTGTTCTAAGGTTTGCTGATAAGTAAGAAAAAATTCCGGTCCTTCATTACTTATAAATATTGACTGGCTAAGCAAAAGCTTCTTGATCTGTTAATGTGTTTAGGACATGAAAACACATAATATATTTTTAAAGACTTTATTTATTTATTTGTAGACAGAAGGGAACGGAGGGAGAAAGAAAGGGAGAGAAACATCAATGTGTGGCTGCCTTTCATGCGCCCTCTACTGGTGACCTGGCCTGCAACCCAGGCCTGTGCTCTGACTGGGAATCAAACCAGTGATCCTTTGGTTCGCAGGCCAGCACTGAATCCACTGAGCCACACCAGCCAGGGCTGAAAACACGTAATAGTTTTTGTAGTCGGGACACGTATTTATACGTTTTACGTTGACTGGTAGTGGAATGCGGGAAACGTATAAATACGTATTTTGTAGACTAGTGGTAGAATGCAGGTAATGGATAAAAACGTTTATTTTTATACTTTTTTATTGCTCTAAAGGGATGCTAACATGCAGATATATGAATTCCAAAGGACAAAATTTGGGTCTCTTTA